>JABSTQ010005351.1:0-42544 GCA_013358835.2 Ixodes persulcatus
TTTCATGAAGCATGAACGACGTGAGAAGCTGGTAGCGTTTAATTTTGAACCGCGATTACTTACTAATACTAATTCTATTATATGCTTTATTGTCCAACATAATTCAATTTTAATAACAGACATAAAAACAAGCTTTAAAAAAACAGCTTGACTAGCCCCAAGCCCCAAACATACAACAGCAATCGAAAGGCAAGCCCATAAATAAAACTTAAATAGCAACGAGTAACCAAAACATGAATGAATGGGCTACGTAATAAAGAAATATTCACACTAGAGAAGGACTAAAAAAATTGAGAAATAAAATTCGCGCAGAGGAAGGAAGACAGCAAAACCTTTCAGCCTTTCCACTCTGGTGATGAAGGAAGAGTAGCGGAGCCTGTACTATGTTCCGCCGTCGCTCATAGATGTCGGTAGCTGTCCAGAGGTTGTGGGTCGAGATTCATTTGTCCACGGACACGAAACTGGGCAAACTAGGCCTTAACAGCTCCGCTGTAAAAACGAAAAAAGCGACTATACACGAAAGTCACTTTAAATCAAGGAATGAATAGGATATATGATCGCGCAAACACAAAGCCTTTACCTATCAATTTACTTGTCATTTTCAAACTCCGAGGCAGCCTTAAGCTGCGGTGAAATCTGAGGGGCAAGAGGACTTAAGCGCGAAACACATGTACGACGAAACCGTCCGATAATACATGGGGAGATGGCGGACCTTCCCTCTAAACTGATTTGATGAACTCCGTGGGAAAGGCTGCCTCATACGGTTCTTTCCTGCCGCCGGCCAAATGAGTCTCACAAATCTAAGGTCTAATCGTCAAAGAGTACAACCATCGCAACGACACGTACAGAGTAAAAGAAGACTGACGCTGTTGACTGTCAATCTTCTTGTACTATGTCCGTGTCACTGCGCTAATTGTACTTTTAAGAATGAACTACCAACTAGGCCAATCGTCAATGTTATTCAATTGTCAAAGTTCATTTTGTTTTGTTTTCTTACCAGGGACAGTGTGTGCTTGCTTCGAATAACATGCTGCCAACCATAGATGACAAAGATGATTACTGTCTGTGCAAATGCTGTTCATTTTAGAGCGCAGCTCTTAGGCGCCCGTTTCTAGGTTGAGCGGCGTCGGCGTCGGCGTAACCGCACGCCTTGCATAACGGGACGTTTTCCCGCAAAATATAGCTGGGAACGTTTCCCGCTAAATTTAACGGGAAAATTTATCCACTACATTTAGCGGGAACATTTCCCCGCTAAATTTAGCCGGGAAATTGACGTCCCGTGACCTTAACACCAATTCAGTTTCCACGCTATATTGAGCGGGGAAAATGTCGTCACGACTTCGTGTCACGTCACACGTGAACAAATTGAGCGGCAAGAGGAGAGGAGGAGGAAAAGAGGAGGGAGGAGGAGGGAAGAGGAGGAGAGGAGTGAAGGAGGAGGAGAAGAAGGGGCATACCCTCCAATCCGTACCCTCCCCTCCTCCTCCTCAAAAGCTGCGCTCTAGTTTCGCATTACGGAGATTTGTAAACGTCTTTCATTTTTGTGCACTTTTTCTTTAAGTAAATGTGCCTTGCTGTTGTCTTTTATATAATTTACATGAATTTTTTTTTACTCGCCTGTTCCAGGTTTTTTCCTCTCCTACTGCGAAGTGGGAATCTCGCTCAACTTGCATTGGCCTCCAGACTTATGTCTCAGAGTTAAAAATAGAAGACAAGGAGCCCGCATTGAAACATCGCGATAAATGTACACTGCGCGGCGCAGCGCGATTTCGCCTTTTACTTTGAAAGTATACCTTGGCGGAAAACAAAACTTACTTAGTTCAGTACACCAAACGAGCACTTTCCCCCACTGTAGGAGTTTCGATGACAGTCCTTTAATATTGAGAGAGAACAAAAACTGTGATGGCATGCTCCCGCTAGGTGTAGCGGTGTGTTCATGTTTACTAATCTATTCAAGTGTATTTGACTTCAGTGGCTTCCAATTATAACGTCGAGCAAAGAAAACGAATTGTGTTTATGCTTTAACGATTGAAAAGATTGAATTGTGCGCCCCTCTACCCCGGCGAGTTCCCAAAACCGCTCATGGCGTTAGCCATAACCTGAAAACGAGGATATATTGATCCAGTTAGTTTTATTAGGTCAGTAATCCAGTGCTCGGCGGAGCAGTACAAAGTAAAACAAAAAATTGTTTGAAGAATCCTTCCCTCCTCGTTGTCAGTTCTTTCACAATCACATCTGGAGGAAGCCAAAAAAAATATTTTTATAGCCCTGGCCTCTTTAAGCGCCTAAATACGACCAGAGCGCGTATAAAGATTTTCGCACTCAATCGCTCGTTTCAATTCACATTATCTATTTTTAACCACTTTATATGGCCAAAACTTAGATCCTCGTCTCTCGAGCCATTCTGAGATACTCTTAGGATGGAAAGTTGGGCGAGCTGGCACGAAAACATAAAAGGAAACCGGTGCTAAAACACAATGGACGAAAAACAAAAAGTGGCAGGGCACAGCGCTGTGTCCTGTCAGTTCTCTGTTTTTCTGTTTTTTTTGTTTTTTTTTATTATGCCAGGGTACTAAAAACGTTTACCCGAGCTAGTTTAGGGTCAACATTTTCTAAACCATTCTGTGTGTGCGACAAATTGTTGCGCAACTGACGAGTAGAATGCAGTATGCTGTTAAAAAATAAAATACAGAACAGTAAACCCATTACCAAAAATAAATGTAACATTCGTACTTTGACTTTTGTTATCTAACATTTCCAATATTCAATAGACCCTTTTCAATATTCAATGCCACACTCAAATAGCAACCTTCATCGTGCTAATGGCGATCATAAAAATGTATTTAATCAGAGACCGTCACTTTCACACGCTTGTGAGCCTTTTCAACCAATCTTTTCATTAGCCACCAGAAGGTCGCCGTTAGCAAATCAGCACGGCTCGGATGCCAAACACTCAAATGATTGTGATCAAAGCGGCCAGACTTAATTTCGGGAAGAGTATATTTGCTATGCTTATTTATTTTGATGTCATGATGAGCAGCTAACTGTTATCAAATATCATCACTTAAAGTGCTGTGAGTTCCGACTAAGGCTTCAAGTTTTTGAAAGCGTTGTCCAGACACTGCAATACCGAAGGGCATGCCCGTATTTTACATGTGCCGGAATTCAGTTTCCTCATGAAGAGGATTACCAAGATTTTTCGAACACGCCGCATTAAGGGCTTACATTAGGACGCCGCTCTTATTCCCGAGAGAACGATCAGTCGGTGCAGTGATGTTATCCCCTCCAAACAACACAAAGGCGCCCAGCGAAAGCTGCGGGAACAAGCTCGTCGCTCCCTGAAAA
The DNA here is from genome assembly GCA_013358835.2 of Ixodes persulcatus. Taxonomy (NCBI): domain Eukaryota; kingdom Metazoa; phylum Arthropoda; class Arachnida; order Ixodida; family Ixodidae; genus Ixodes; species Ixodes persulcatus. The sequence goes on from JABSTQ010005351.1 coordinate 3,346, forward strand.
TCCTTTTTCCGCACAAGCAAGAATATTGTAATAGACATTCACTTTCCGCAACGAGGTAGAGGGGCTGAGAGCAATAAACTGTTATCCCGTTCACCAGGCAAAAGTGACCCCCACTTGGACGCCGCCATGTTGCACAATTTTGCCCACTAGACAAGTAACCGTATCAAACCCTGAGGCTTTTACGCAAAACTGAGCGGGTATTTCTATTGCGATCGCTGTAAGGAACATGATAAATTTTTTTTTTTCGATACTGTTCGCCCCAAAGATCAGTGTCTAGCTCCGATAAAAAACCCAAAATACAGCACCGCGGCTGACGGTATCTAGCGGAAGCATTGCGAAGCTGCCCTACTTTTTGTCGTAAAATCATATTTTGAACTTAAAACAAACGAAACACAACTTACCTCGTCGGTACTGTTATTAAAGATGAATAAGCAATTATTAGTTCCCTGTACTTCGTTAAAATTTAGACATAAAACTCTAAGGTCACGTGTCTAGTGGTCAAAAATGTGCAACATGGCGGCGGCCAATTGGGGTTCACCCCTTTCAGCTGCCAGTTTATCACTCTAAGGCCCCCTACCTTGTTGACGTTTTCCTATATTTCAGCTATTGACCCCGTAAATGACTACGTCACAACATGACGTCTGGGTCCAAACAAACTGTTGCTAGGGACGTTGCTATGGACTAATGCATGGAGACGCCACATGAGGCTAGATTTTCGCTTACAAGTAAGTAAATAATGTTTCGTAAGCAACCTAATTTCTTGATATCTAATTATGAAGATGTTCTTGTCTATGTGTCGTATTGCAACGATGAAAGTTATTTCTGAAGTATTACACTCCGCTTATCTTTGGTAGCAGACGACACGATAGATTCGCTGGCCTCTGTTGCAGCGGGCGTCTTCATTGAATTGCGTTGGTAAACGAGCGACAAAAACAAGTTCATCGCCATGGCCGTAAAGGCCTCCGCAATGTGTGTGTGTGTGTGTTTTTTTTTTTTTCTGTGAAGAACCCAGCTTAGTTTAGAGGGGTGAAACGCCGTAAAATCAAACCACGTCATGCAGATCAGTTACGATGACGACCTGAAGTGCGTTACCGGCGTAGTAGAGGCCAGCATGAGAAACAAATCGTACGTTGTCGAGGTAAGTCATTTAATAATATTATTATTGAGGTTGTCAGGATTGCATGTCTTTCGCGATTTCGCAGTATTTTTCTTTGTTTTCCTTGGTTCTCGGTTGGTTTGCTCTCGGTTGGTTTGGCCCCTTGTTTTACATCAAGGCAACTATCCGCCAGTGCTACATGCACTCACCTTATGTTTTTTATCAAGTTTTTTTCGCGCTTTGGGGTCTTGCAGAAATCTGAAGAAACTGCAAGAATCTTTCTCCACGCGATGGTTACAACCAGGTACAAAGCACCCTCCCACAGCGCGAGTCCGCAAACAAAATTTCGGATCTCAACTGATCGCCTGAAGTGCTTTTGTCACGGGTGCAATGCGATCCTTTAGCAGATGACCATTTCGATCGACGCCCGAACTTTCGATAAACCATACTTTGCATCGCACTCCACTGTGAATTCGCTAAGTGTCTGATACTCATTATATTTTAAACAAATTCAATATCAGAATATCGTCTTTATTCACACGATTCAGACGACGGCGCCGGCTTGGCCGGCAGGCGTGTGACAAACAGCATACTTCTTGCATTCGTCGTCTGCTGCAGGCATCTTGAGGACCGGAAGTTGCAGTCGTAAATACTTCAGAAACAAGCCATTACCGGCACACTTCTGTCGAAGCATATATGACATTCAAGCTTTCTATATCTGTGATTTTTAGAAGTTTAAATCCTACCCCTGATTTTTGAACGGTCGAGTTTTCGTAGCGAAACCTATAGCCACGTGTATTTGTTCATAACAACGAGCATTACAGCCGCCATTGCTGACCTTTCATTGTTTTACCGACATGATTAGCCACTTAAGTGGGTCTTGAGGAGCCTCCACAAAGGTCTGTGCCGGAGAGATGGACACAATATAATCTAAAATGGCAATAACCTGTCCTGCGGTGGTAATGACGAAGCGAAGTAAACGGAATAAGGGAAACAAAAACTGAAGGTCGGTATGGCGCCACCCATGCACAGCTGCTGAAAAGCGTCTATACCCTTGCACCCTATGCGGCCATATTAAAGGGAAGCTGATGTGGTTCCCTATTAGGGAGAGAAAACACATCATTGTTCTTTATAGGCGCTTGAGCAGCACAAGTATCATAGTTGACACCACGCTTCCCCGGGTAGCCTGCGTAAAGAGGAAAGCTGACGTCAAACGCTGTGCTCCTCACTTGCTGACACGCCTACTGTGGCGCCTGTTGTTAACTGGACCGGTAATCGCTGGCGTGCTCCGTTCTTGCTTATTTATTCTTTTCCGCTGCAGCACGCGAATAACAGAGGACACCACGGGCAGATTCACCGAATAGAGAGCGTGTAGAGCACGTACCACACTCACAAACAGAGAAGGAGCATGTAGCCGGTAGTCCAAAGAATTTACAATTACGCCTAGCCAGCTTTTCATCAATTTTATTGGGTTTAACGACGTTTTTAAACGCCGTGCGATATTGTATTCAGATTTACCAAGCAGAAGTACGTCGGAATGCATGTTCTGTCTGAGGGCATAGGGCTCCTTCCCCCCGACCTAACAAACACGCGCTACTTCTTGTAGCAATTTGTAGCTCTTCCTCTGGCTCCGCGCATGGAAAGCAAAGAAATCAGCCGCATGCGGTCTCCCCCGGCGATACGCGCATTCCCAAGAAAGGCACATGCGTGTCAATCTCAAATTCGCCCACTCACCAAAGTCCAACGATGGTCCCGCGTTCCATACTCGATTAATTCGGATTTCAGGTTCTAACGCCCACGTAGATGATTACATTGTTGTTGTTGTTGTTTTGTTGTTTTACTGACCATGGCTGACGCTGTCTTCCTTTGTTCCGCGGTTATTCTGCGTTTATGTGGCCACCACGTCATCAGCGTAAAGCTAGTTTGTCTCCAAGTCTGCGACGCAGGAGACAAGGATTGATCGTCGGTGATGTGAGGACCAGCGTGCGTTGACGCTACCAACAACAGTTGTGATTGAGTTTTCTCTATTGCGTGCGTGCTTCTAGGAGCTGAGTGAGTGTAGACAGTCCGAGTTTGTCGGACACGTAACGACATAAAGTTCGGGCGCAGTCCGTCATTAACTACTCTTATATGTGTGTTTGTTTGTTTTTTGTTCATTTCTATTGACTGCGGTAGTAGTTGTCACACAAACATTCGCCTCTCTTCCCGTTCTATCATCGGTTCCTTTGTTTATCTTAGCACCTATTGTGCGAATATTTGTCGTGTGCGTGATACAGGCCGGAACGGCTCAGAGTTGCCACACCGCTAGGGGGGCGCTGCTGTTGGCACGGCGCACTAGAGAGCCTGTATTACAGAGAGACCGTGTTCCAAAATTTACTCGATCTTACTCCATTGTGAGGGTTTTGTACCTTGGCGTTCCAAAACCTACCCGCGTCCAGCGCTTTTCAATTTGTGTTTTCACGTGACACGACCCCACCGGAGTAACTCGGATTTATTTGGGTAAGATTTGGAACACAACCAGAGTGTCCAACTGCTGGATCGGGGTCACTTGGTTTATGGGCTGCGTTTTGCAGATACGAGCTGCGAGCATCGCCAACTTTCTGGGACATCAACGCTTCGTGGAATTCTCTGACTCTGAGAATTTCAACTGAACAACAACAACATCATAATTTTCCGCAGGAATACTTTACATGACAGTAATTAGATATCAACAAGCAGTATATCCCTACCTAAAAACCCAGATTGATTTTTATCTGGAAACTATCTGGAAACCCGAAATCCAGAATGGAGAATCTGGATTCGCTTCTGGAAACTTCAGTTCCAGATTGGAGAATCTGGATTCGGTTCTGGAAACGTCAGTTCCAGATTGGAGAATCTAAATTCGGTTCTGGAAACGTCAGTTCCAGATTGGAGAATCTGGATTCAGTTCTGGAAACGTCAGTTCCAGATTGGAGAATTGGGATTTGGTTCTGGAAACATTAGTTCCAGAATGGAGAATCTGGATTCTGCTCTGGAAGTTTTCAGTTCCAGAATGAAGTTAGTGGACCATTACCAAAAAATTGAAATCCAGTTACACCACGTGATATCTATTCTGGGAAACAAATCCTGCAAGAGAATGTATAGAGGTAACAATCTCGTTTTTTTTAAAACCAGCTAGGTATCTGTATCTATACAATTAGAACCTCCATTCAGGGGACCTGCTCTGTTAACTTATCACCAGTCAGTTTATGCAAATTGAAACGAATATTGAAAACAAATAGTGGTTCCGAGAAACCTGAATGTATCGTACAAAACCCACTTATCAGAAATCTGCTGGAAAACCCTCAGGCATGCAGGCAAAACATTTCGCTAAACAAAATATCTCGCATGTCGTTCATATTATTTTAGTCGTTAGGCTGTTTCCTATCAGTCTCTTGCAGTCATTGCGAGAAACATAAGGGGAAAGATTCAACCCCTCTCCCCCTCTTTTCCCTTCTCCTTTGAAGATGCCTGGCTGCTGTTGCTGGGAGCAGCTAGATGGAGAGCTTAGTTTCTGAGCAGTAAACTGAATACTGGCGCAACAAAGTGCAAATAGCTATGGAAATTTAAGTTATAGCTAGGTATTAGATTTGGAGGCAGAGTTGCCTATACTATAAAGTATATATATATATATATATATATGCCAACCAAAGCTTACAGTAGACCTAGAACTGAAAATGCTCAGCCCAGTGAATAGTTAAATTAAAATAGAGCTGTCTTAGCTAAACGTCGACTCGGGTTTTTCAGTGGCATCACCTACTGCTACTATGCCTTGTTAAGATGAGCTAAAAAAGGCACTTTCTAGGCAGATTCATGCAAACTTGAAGAATGCAGCTGGCCCAACAAGTGCACGAGGCATTTCTAGAAGCATTCAAATGAAAAAGTAATTGTTTTTTATAATGAAGTCACCAAACATTTCTACCTTACTGCAATTCATTAACAGCAGTTACCATCCTCTGCATCCGCTCTACATTTATTAGTATATTATGATTGACCTCAGAAAGAAAATTTATCACTAGAACCCCCAAGACACTGAAAGGCCATTAGACACTATACATAAATTTAAAAAAAACTTGCGCAAATGCTTAATTCAAGTAATAACCTCAAAGGGAAACTCCACCACAGAAATACATTGCTATACGTTTTAACGTTCACGTTCAAAACAATATTCATGTTCGAAAACTCAGTAGACAGACAGCAGTAACTATATTGCTGTCCAGTTTTATTTGTGCTAGAACAAGATTTTTACAGGTACTTGTAGGTGTTACAAGACAAATCATTAAATGACAGTACAGTAATTAAGAGAGCCAGGAACTTATAACCCTCATACATAACCTATAGTTACTAAAACAATTAACTAGTCAAAATTAACACAGAAGTATGAAAAAATCAAATCATAATGTGAAATGCTATCAACAAAAGCCTATTTTGCGGTTCACGAATACAGAAGGTTGTTAAAGCTATTCAATTATGATGCAATGTAGACAGAATAATGAAAGGTCCGAGTCCATTTAAGATTTTTCAACTTACATAATAGTAACAAAAAGTTATTTTCTTATATGCCTGCTTGCAGTTAAAAACAAGCCTACCCTACTGCTACCCCTACAAGCTTCACACGTTTCTGTCAAAAAGGTTAGGGAAAGACACGTTAGCAGGCTGAGACATCGAAATGATTTACTCAAACAATGGCCATCTTCCACAGGTCGATAATCAAATTAGCCCGACTAATCTCAGAAGAGAAAATGAAGCACACAAAGTATAACAAAATGTAAACAAAGAAAATCACTTAGGAACATAGAATTACTTGCAGCAACACATTAGGAGCAAAACAAGGTCTGAAGATGTGAAAGGCACAATCTCTATAGATTTCCCTTGTTGACACGAACAAAAAACACGGATAAATTATAACAGGATGTAGTATTGGATATTTTAACTCCTAGGGAATAGTTACTTTACTTCGGCACACCCTTGGTACATTACATCAATCGCGCTCAAGAAAGTTTGGCATATCACAAACATATCTTACTGAGGGCTGCCTGAAAGTGAGAAAAAGGCATGGTGCCTTCAGCTGCTGTGGTTTAACAGCCTGCAAGTTCACGTGAGAAAGAAAACAAGGCTTGATGTGCTGTGGGAAGGGACCTGCACAAGTGATGACAACTTCCCTGCACAGAAACGTTACCTCACCTTTCAAAGACAAAACCCTCAAAATGGCAAAATAGCACATATCCTTTGTTTGAATGACAGAGGAGTCTGTCTTTTTACTCCTGGCATAGTTTCGGCTGTGAAAAATCTGCCCTTTCCATGCAAAGCGCTTGTACTCTGCAGCCTGATCAAAGGAGGCCCCAGACCCAGCGGAAAGACAACTCTTTTCCTCATCACTCAATGATGCCTTCGAAGAGTAACCCAGCAGGCACACTTCGTTTGCATACTTGAAGTTTTGGAGCTTAGGGTATCCCAGAATATCACAGCACATCACTTTGACACTGTCACTTAGAAGCGAAGACGCCAAAGTTTGATCCAACTGCTGCGACATTACTACCCTTTCTACAATCTGGCACGGAACAGCATTTGATTCTTTCACCAGCTTCACGAGCTGCCCGTTACCGCTCTCAAATTCAAAAGCAGAATGGCCCCACAGTGGCCCCAGTTGCCGCACCGCTTCCGCTAGTTGGAGTAACTGGTGCAGGTTGAATGTCATTGCTGCAGCTCCATACAGCCTCCCAGTCATGCCCACAAAGGTCCAGAGGAGTTTCTCTGAAAGCCCAATATGACATTATTAAAGGAATACTTCAAGGAAATATACCCGTCGTGTTCAAAAATAGGTTGAATATGATCCACAATATCCGGAAATGACAATCGCACGTTTCTATTTTGAGCCTGGTGGCTGTATTTTTCGTTATAAACGACCTACTCTGGCAAGCACTCGGAGAACAGCCAGCAGAGAGCACGTGACATCCCCCGCAATCGTGACGTAGTTCGTCTCGAGACGAGCAAAGCTACGGCGAGGCTGACGTCAAGAGGATGGCCTAGTCGTTCCAGCCACCGAAGCGGCTGCTTTTGTACGAATTTTGAGTGACGAGTTAATCTTCTATAATCTTGTAGGGGGAGAATAGCGACTTCTGGGACACACAAAAGAGATTCTCGGGGAGATGGGAGTTCCTCCTTCCCCTCTTCTCTTGTGGTGGCCGGAGGCGAGACAGCCATTGTCACTACTTGTCAAGGTTCCTAGACGAGCATTACAAACGAGGCGTTAGCGATACCCCCCAAGTGCTCTTTGCTAATCGTTTAATTTGTTTTAAAATTCCCTTTCGTGTCTTTTTTAACAGAATATTGGTGTGTCCGATGTGATACTGCTCCTTTGAATACATATAGACAAAATAATGAGCACCGTAATTTCGTTGTAGTATCCCTTTAAAGCTGGCCCGAAGCAGGACACAAAGAAACCGAAGGGGGAAGTACTCACCAGCAACATCAATGGATGCTGGAGTTACGGTGTCCCTCAAAAGTGCATAGATGGCCTCCACCAGCTTCTTTATGTGCAGCCAGTATTGGTCCAGAAGGACCCCGTACATGCAGGGAAGCCAGTAGTACAGGAGCCAATGGAGCCATTCGGAAGCCTTCCACAATGTCCGTGTGCTCAGTGCCCTTGGGAGTCTCGTGAAGCTCTGTGGTGGCTTGATTTCAGCCAGCCGGCTGTTGATGACAGCAAGAGAGGCAGTGTTTCCTGTAAATAAAAAGTTAAAAAATTACTAAATAAATAAAAGAATTTGGCAGCCTGTTTTTTGAAAACTGGAGTAGAATCTTTGTCACTTATCAATTAATATGAAACAATTGGCTTAGATAAATTACCCCTCATAGAAAGGGTGCAAATTCTATGTGATAACTCTGATAAAACATACACTTGGTTTTCTAATACAAATGTTTTTCTTTATGGTAGAATCCGCCCAATATGTAAGTGAAATCAGTGTGCTAAGGATTGCAAAAAGCGCAGCAACAAAGAAAATAGTAGAATCGAGACAAAGCACAAATTGCCTTGCGTGGTTTAGCTCCCCAGTTTTGCCCATGCTCTTTCCCCGCTTTAACTTCCTATGTTACACAATACAGCCCAATTATTTGTCTTATTGCTCAGTGCAGTCAGTCTGCAGCAGTCTTAGGAGGCTTACCGCCGAATTCACAAACCTCACTCCAATGGGCCTCTTCCGCAAAGGTTGGCCGCTATTTATCGGCAAGCAGGAGAAATGTTTTTGATGGCCTGCCTTGCTCCCGGTTCTGCCCGCTCTAAGCTATGTTGGTTGTCTGAATGCGGCCAGAAAATGCACTCAGCGTTTGTTTTTCCTCTATCCAACGAGATCGACGAGCGGATTTGTTTTCAATTAATGCGTTAACTACGAATGACTTCGTCCGTTTGTACATTTTTCCCGAATGTTCGGAAGACGCCCGTTGTGACCGACGGCGTAGTTGAAGCTCTCTTCGACCAATGAGAAAGTTCAAACGGTTACATTAAACTAGGATTCATGTTATATGCAGTACCGGCAATAAATTCAGAAAATATTCGAAACCAAGTTACAGTTAATTTTTTTTAATTGCAAGTTATTTGTATAATTTGCTCGAAAATTTTAAATGACAAAATGTATTCTCATAATTGTTAAGGCTTACTCTAAAATTGTCCGAAAAACTCGGTGCCTGCACGTACAAATGTAATTTTCAACAAAGGTGTACTTTAGTAGTGAAATTTCAACGCGTAGCTCCATTCCTATAAAAAAGGAGACCAACAAACTTGGCCGGGTCAACGGCGGACGCGTTTAGCGCCCGCCGCTGCCCCTGGCGAGTTGGTTGGTCTCGTTTTTTACTGTAAAGAAGCAACAATTCGAAATTTCACAAGGTCAAATTCACCACTAAAGTGCATGTTTAATAAATATCTAAGATGTATACATGCAGCCGCCGATTTCTGAGCGAGCTTCGTCATTAATGCTACCCCTCTTCAGGCTGCAGCTGTATGGGACTGTAGGTCCTGGAGAAGAAACACGAAATCGGCCACACCTGTACTTATTTTTTTTTTTTTTTTTTTAGTCTCGCACCTGTAAAGAATGTTGCAATTTTTTTTTACTCGATACATACTTGAGGACAACACATCAAGACGATTGTTTCCTCTTTCTTATTTAACCACAAGTCCAGCAGATGCGGTTGTGGTAGTGAAAGAGCAGCTCCAATTTCACGTTCTAGGTGTGCAAGTAGCAACAAACTGTGCAGCATAGCCACTTTACCTCAATGCTTTATAAATATTTGGAAACTGTGGGTGATTCCAATGTTTACAACAACCAAAAATGCAGACCGGCAGTTTGCGTAGCAACGCGAGACCGTCACATTAATTTGCGAAGCGAAAACGTGAGCTAGTGAAACGCACCATCCCAGAAACGCCAACTCCAAGACGCTCGCTCTGCGTGGCACATAAGCAACACGACAGCATACCTAAGCAATCTGCTGACTTGCATTTACACCCAAAATAAATAAAAAATAAAGGAACAAAAACATAAACCTTCCTTGAAGTGGCAACTGCAAACGCGGGAGTGCTTTGAAAGCTGCCTTTACGAGCCATCCGCACTGTTTCGCTGGATCGCTCGAATCAAGAGCTGCCGCTTTGTCGGGTGCAGGCTAGCAGAAGGAAACCCAAAGAAGCTTAAATCGCGTCAATGTTTACTGCCGTTGCTGCAGCAAACAATGAAACAGCGTTAAGGCACGTCGAAGAACTTGGAAAAGCGCGACCACCGCTGCCTCCAGCAGTCCCGAGCCGGACGCACTACGTCACCAAAAATGGCGGACTCCTGTCTGCTACTGCTGCGTATGCACCGTGGAAACCCCGGAAAAGGCCCATTGAGGCGCCCCTCCACTTCCTCAAGAAAGCCGCGAGGGCCGACGCAGGCCAATCGTGGCCGCCTATCCGTCGTCGCGATTGGCCAGCACCGGCCCTCGCACCTTCCTCGAGGAAGTGAAGCGGCGCCTCAAATGAAGTGAGGTTTGTGAATTCGGCGGTTAGTCCTCACAATTCTTAGAGCTCTTTCACAAATTAATAACCCCATCCTCACTTTCTGTGCAGCCGTGGATATTGACATTTTTAAAGTATCGAGGGCCATGATCCCATTTGCAAACGTGAGCTTTGCGTGATTACTGGTTTTTTGTTCATGTCCTCTTTGCTTTCAACTTCTTTAGTCATAGTGAGATCTGCGATGATGTCCAACATGCTTTTGCAGTTCTGAGCTAATGACATTCTCATTAAATTGACACAGAGTTATGAGTGTCGTGGGCTCCCATTCGTGTTAAATAGCGTCGTCTAGATCTTGCACATTAAAAGATCCGTCGGCGGTCATATCTTGCACATCTTCGGCATTCTACTTCATTATTGCTCAACCTTGTTCTGAATGTTGAAGCCATATAATGGGTAGTGCACTACATTGTTACCTTGCACGAAAAGCGCCATCTCGGAGCACAACATAAAACTACACTTACAGAACTGAGCCAGAAAGCGCAACTGAACAGTATGGCGGGCCTGTACACAATTTTGGTTCATCTGGCAATGTCCTACACTGTTAACCCTTTCATGGTCGTGTTTTTTTGTTTTTTTTCAAAGGATGTGCCCTAGTGGTCAGGTTCTTCCCCAATGCTATTGCACAAAAAGCACACCAGCTCATTGCTGGAGGCAGTAACCTTTAATAATAAATTAATGGCTGGTACAAACTTCAAAACGCTTATAAAACACTTTCTTCTTGTGTCTTACTTGGAGTCGAATGTACTTTTTAACATTTCTTGATAGGGCGATTAGCTCTTATCCTGTCATGTCCCAGAGGAGTCAGAAGTATGAACTGGAAGAACTGTTGCTTTAATCGCCACTAGTGCCCAGGTAGCCGAGGCACGCGGGACGTGTGATCGAGTCATTGGTGCTCAGGTGTGGTGTTTGCAAGCCTAGCCTATAGCATGGTGATGTCAACATTCTGAAATCTAATCTACCAACGTGCGAACATAACTAAACATGACAAACGTCAGTTAAAGTAGACACTAGGGCTGGGCGTCGATTAAAAAGTTTAACCCGATTAATCGCCACCCTTTAATCGATCAATTAATCGATTAATTAATCGATTAATCGGTGGCGTTGATTTTTAGAAATAATATATTAAAAAGAATGCAAGAACTCGTCTTGCCTTTGAAGACTTATTTTACTCCCTGTTACACTGCGCAAAGGACATTTAGAATTGAGGATACATATAGTTCAACGATTCAAAGACGCATATTTTTGCTCCAGCTCCAAAGACGAAGAAGTTTGTCTACATTCTCTGACAGGAAGACAAGAAGTCAGGGCTTGGGCGATGCTTTTTTCTTTTTTTAGAGAAATGGGCCTTGATGAGAAGGCATTGATTGTTGTCTGCGTTTTGGCGGATGGTCCTTGCTGCAGCGGCATACATGGGTGCTTCGCTCGTAGGTGATACTGAAGCAAACTTACACTTCTACTGTACGAATACGGCTTGTTGCAGACGATGCGGTGGACTTCCTTCGAGTTAAAAACTTCACGGCTGGAGTTTACTTTAAACCCAAACTTTCCAGCGAGATAGCCTTTCATACTCGTGAACTCGTCCATTTTTACGGGCCAAATACTGGAACAAGTAACCATGGCGTTGTTAGCTTCCCAGCTTGTCTTTCTGCTTGTTTGTCTTGCCTGGGCAGGATGTGTAATAGATCCTCAACACGTGAGGTTTCGCGGTCGCGCGGGGATCGATTGCGGGCCCGGCGTGTTTGTCTGGCCTCGGCAAAACTGTAATGTATATCCACGAACACGTGACGCTTCGGGAGCGCGAGAATTGAACCTTGCTCATAGCACCTGGCTGGGAACGGAAAACCGCTCGGGACAGAACGAGCGGATACACGCCACGCAGCGTTTTAAGGGAGGGGGGGAGGGGGGGGGGGGCATGAGTCACCCCTAGTTCGGGCAGGTCGTCCAGGATAGAGCCATGCGTGCATCCAGTTGACATCTTTGTGAGTACCGAATAACCGGTTAAAAAGTTTGATCGCGATTAAAGCCTTAATCGATTAATCGGAAGGTTAATCAATCAATTGCCCAGCCCTAGTAGACACATGCTTGGACTTCAAAATGCCACCTTACTTCCGGACACAGCTATAGAAGATTGGCTTGCACAGGTAGATCCCTTATCCCTTCTTTCTTGTATCACATATGCCTTGACTTTCTCCTGCAATAGTTGCTTTCTGCAGTCTAAATACATGGCCATCTACACGAGCACAGTTTGCTAGCACAATCGCAGCAATGTACCGGCAAGCCGAAAGACCTGCATCCTTTATAGGAACTGTCATGGTCTTTTAATCAATTATTCAAGTATTGTCCCGTCTGCCCAATTTACACTATACTTCGTTTCAGCTTCGGTCTGAGCGCGGCCGATGTTATGAGCCGAATGGCCAATCAAACAGCGTAAAAAGCGCAGCGTCATGGCGTGCTCTCTGCGCTTGACTAGCTGGCGGAGGAGCACGCACAGAGAGACGGCGAACACAGGCTGGTTTTACGGAGAGCACGCTATGACGTTGTGCCTCTTTCGCTGTTTGATTGGCCCTTCGGCTCATAACATCGGCCGCGCTCGGACCGAAGCTGAAACGAAGTATAGCCTGTCTGTAAATGCAATATCTATCCAGTATCGCTATGCAGCCCATTTTAACCCGTGCGGAGGACGGTGAATATAAAAGTGGGAGGCAACCTTCTTGCACTTTTCACCAGCTTTTTCTGAGTGCATTCTTGCAAACCTAAGTTGTCATGTTTGTATAATTTTTCACAGGCCAGCAAGTGGCACTTTAAGGAGCTTAGGTTTCGTATTGTCAGTGGCAGGTCAAGAATGGTGTATGAGCTCGAGAGGAGGAAGCTCGGATGAGAGAGGAGGAACCTTTCCTGCACACCAAGTTTCTGCCTGCTTCCTCCTCTAGCTCGTACACTGTTCTTGACCTGTCACTTCCCATAAGTCTGAAAATAGGCACTGAAAGATGTTCCTTTGTACTGTCGACGAGACCAAACAGAGGAAACTTTTCAATATCGGTTTTGACAAGTAATTAGTTTCTGGCAAGAAATTTGCTCAAGATTTGTTTCTGGTAGAAAATTTTTAACCTGTCATATGTTTTGCTTTTGTAGTACTAGCACATTATAATAGCCAATATAATTCACATACAAGAGACATAAAAGTGCTCCCTTTCTGGTTCTTGGACACCTTTTACTGGATGATGGTGTATCTCTCGAATGTTTTTTTGTTTTTTTTTACATTTATTTGTAGACAGCTTTTTTTTACAAAGGGCCAACACTTCTTTGCTTTTTTTTAACTTCTTTCAGGTGCACCTGAGGAATGGAATATTCATAACGAAGAGGCGGATGGAGCTATCCCTAAAGAGGGGTAAAACTGACTCGAAGTTTATTGCCTGGATTGCCCGGAGTCTGTGGGAGCCGGAGGAACTTTTGGACAGGAGTGTCAAGGGGCTGCCCTGCCGGCGCTTGGTGAAGGATGGGGCCACAGCCAAGAAAGAGCTGACCCCTATCAAGGTTGATGCCATGGAAGGTGGGTGGCTTAAAAGAAATCCTGGTACAAACTTGAACCATGTAAAAGGCATGCTTGTATTTATTGCAGTGCATTAAGAGTGTGCCTGCAGTTGGATAGGGAAGCTTGTACAGTGAAACAAAATAAATCAATAATGCATTCTAACAGGCGGAGAAGTGCTGCAAAAGAAAGTGGTCACTTTTGCTTGCTTGCCGGTGTGCAACAACTTTAGGCGAGTCCTGCCTAGCTGTCGCATTTTGAGGAACGCTATGGGATTGTTGGTAAAGTAATGTGCAGCGAGTAGAGACATGGACAGGCTCAACGCTGGCGCTTGGCTTTTTGAAAACGCTTACAGGTTACAAGAACTGCGTGCACCTGCTATTTACAAGGCGCTTGCAGGCCAAGCTTACAGGCTTTTTTGAGAGAAATAAATCTGTCGTTCTCTCAAGAGTTCAGGGCTTATTTCCGTTTTATGCCCAAGTGGTGTGGGTTGCTTTTGATGATTGATTTTATAAATGCACGGCTGATATTTCCAGTGTGTGCAGACTGTTCCTACAGGACCGCGGTAGTTTTTGGAGCCGCGACATTAAACTTTGGAGTTATCCAATCGAAACACCGAAAAACTAAATTCTAGATTTAATTGAATAGTTTTCAGCTCCCCGGGACTTTATCACATCGAGATTTAACTGCAATATGTTTAAGTTTAGAGCCTTTGCCATACTGTATTTACTTATTGCATGTTTCCACGACAAATTTTAAACAGTGCTGGTACTTCTCAAGTAATTAGTGTCCAGACAAGTAGAGTAGAGTGCAGTATCATCTAGGAACACTTGGCTTGCTATTATTGTTGATATTAGCGAGATAAGCTTATATTTAGGGAATATTTCAATTTAATTTTGAAAAAACAGCAAATAATTGAACCTTACTGCTATGTTTTCCTGAGTCAGTTTCATGTTAACTGTTATGGATATATGAAAGTACAAAATTTAAATTTGACGGTTTTTTTTTGTTTTTTTTTTTAGTTGCACTGGGTCTGCGGATCGACACACTCGAGATGGGGGAGTTGACGAGGACTGAACGATTGGAAGCAATGCGGACGAAGTTGTCTAACTTCCTATGCGACAACAACCGGGCTGATGAGAGGACAGCAGCTCGCAAGGCAAAGAAGGAGAACTAGCTGAATGGGCAAGTGCAATAAAAAGCAATATTTTGTGCTGTATTTTATGTAGCGAGAGGGCAGCAGCTCGCATGGCAAAGAAGAACTAGCTGAATGGGCAAGTGAAATAAAAAGCATTATTTTGTACTGTGTTCTATGTAGCGCGTCATGGTTGTGCTATTGTACGCTTGGTCGTCAGCATCCTAGTACTGGTTTGCTGCCTTACGACCTGGAGCGATTTGAGCTGTGATATTCCCCTATCCGGTTAGATCATCATATATATAATAGGAATCGGCATCGAGAGGCCAGCGACCCGACCCGATTTCCAGAACACACCGTTCCAGACTGAATTCCAGTACTACGTATCCGGCTGGATTTCCGGAAGGCACCCTACCGGAATGGATCCAGTAGTACATACCCGGATTGATTTCCAGAACGGTTCCAGTAGCTGTCGATCCAGATAGATTTCCAGATGGATTCCCGGTTCCATAATCCAGACTGAATTAATCTGGAAAAATGTCTACCGGGTTTTTAGGTAGGGTACACTTAAGCAAATAGGGTACAAAATGGAGCTAATTTAACTTAGATGAATATAACAAAAACGACGGCTGCATAACAACAATCTCAGCGAGGTCATTCCCCTTAGTTAATGTTTATGGGGAAAAAAACTACTTAAAGCAATTATTACGCGATTGAAAAGGAATTATTGTTAAATCATGCCTTTGTCGAGCAGCATATCCTTATGAGAAAGTGATTAATTCAGACGGGTCTATCCTACAATGTCCAATAATTCATGTTAATTACCCTATAACGCCCATTAATGGGTTACACTACGAAATTGTCAATTTCCGCTAATTTTTTTTTTTTTTTTGTGTTACAAAAGATCGTAATGTTATTTTAGAACTGTAAAAGCTTAAGTTTCATGAAATGCAACTAAACTGGAATAGTGATATTTCCTTGGCAACGTTTTATTCCACGGAATGTCTCAGAAAGTTTGTCATGGTGGTGCCGAAAGCGTTGATCGTCTGCAAAGGTCTCCGCCTCTCCACCTGCTTTCCTCCTCGCCAGGCCAAAACGCCGCGCAAGAACATTTGCGTCTAATCTCCGCAGGATGCGTTCGCCATTAAATAGCGCACGCCCCCCGGGGTCTGAGATGGACCCCTCTACAGTCCAGGCTCTCTACGGCTCACGCGGAGACGCTTTACCTCGCGGGAATCTGGTTTCCGCGCACGCGCAGTGTCCGCACCTAATATAAACAAACGCGCAGATTTTTTTTTTTTTGTAAACAGCGTGTTGGCGTATAGGCATTGTGCGTCGCTTACTTTCCTTATAGCATACCTGTCCTACTATATATTAAAGTTTACACCGGGGACATTTCTATATGACTGATAAAACATGTTCAGTTATTTACAGATTAATCAAGACAGGCGAAAAATAATTATCTGAAACATATGATCATTTATACTTAAAAGCGGCGCGCGTTCCGCAAGCGGCGACGGTCGCAGAACCAAAAACAGGCGCGGTAACAAGGGACTGCAAAGCAGACGACATAAGTACCCCGAAAAAAGAACAGTCAAAATAACCCGAGAAACCATTTTTTAATCGATTATGTGTCCATTCAATGTGTTTTATTAGTAAGGATGGTAAAATAATGCATTCGCAACTGATATGAAAAAAGCTCGCGCGCTTTTGAGTCGAAAAGATCGTCTGCTAAAGACGCCGGCTCTCGGCGCCGTATGTTCGTTCGTTGGCGGCAGTTGGCGTTGCGACCGCTTGCGCCATCTCTTGTCTCCCGTGCGAAACGTCGCCGTATTGTTTAAAGACCGGTGGCTTCGGTGTGTTTCCATGGGAGCTAAGCCTTTTTCTTTGTTTACTTTTTTCCTCAGGTAAATTCGCTCTTTGCAAATTTTACAATAACAATGCACCATCTCTGCACAAAATCGTAGCACGATAGGTTAAGAAACCGAATTTTGTAGTCGATTTAAAGAGCCTGGCCGCTACTTGGGACACCCGGTATAAAAGACTTCATACGCTGCCCTTGCCGCGGCAGCTTATGCAACCCCAATCGTTACCGCGAAACGCATGCGGGAAACGCTACGTGCTTCGTATTTTAGCGGGGCTATTGACTTCTCCAAACTTCGAACTCTGCCATTGTCGCGGCAGCTTATCCAACCGCAATCTTTACCGGGAAATGCATGCGGGGAGCGTTACGTGCTTATCAACTTTTGTGTGCGCCTTGTAATCAATCACGCGGTTTTGGCACTTCTTTTGTGGTTTTCTTATTGAAACAAGTGTCAAAAACCGCATGAGAATTGATAAGGCGTGCGCGAAAGGTGATAAGGCGCGCGCGATGGTTTTCTGTCGACGGAGACGAAAAAGCCCGACCTACGAGTCATATACAGCTTCGCTGTAAAACATTCACTCAGCCAGGCTGTCGTTAACCCCGCCGATAACAGGTCATAAACCGCTAACATATTGGCAGTCTTATATGAAGCCATCTGAATAAGACAATTCCTTATCCAGCCGAAAAATAGACGGCATGCTCACATACTTTTCACACGCGTTCTTGATAAAGAAAGCTTCAACGATTTCTCTCTCCGTCTTTTCATTCGCCCATTCAACAAACTTCGTCGAATCTAGAAGTGCCTCGCAACCGCAACGCTTACAATGCTCCGCAAGATGCCTCCTGCTCCCCCCCCCCCCCCCCCCCCCCTCTCCCGACCTGTTATGTACAGCGAGCCTGTGCTCCCTCGCCCTATGATTAAAATAACGTCCCGTTTGTCTTATATAAGCGCGGCTTCAACTGAAAGGATTTTTGTAGACCTCATTGCATATTCAGTGTACTTCGTAAAACGTTTTTTGAAACTCAGGACATGTTCTTTTTTTTTTCTTTTTCGACAAGGCCACACAGACCTCAGAAAGTTTGCAAGGGGTTGAAAACACAACAATAACTTAGTGCCTGGCAGAAAAAAATTTTAATGGTGCGACATCTTTTACGTACAAGACACCACTTGCCCTTGCATCCTTACTCTCTGATATTTTAAGTTTTCGCCGATCGGACGTTTAATTTTTTTGTAGGAGCTTCTCACGAACGTTAGAAACAAGGTAAGACGGGTAATCAGCTTTCTTTAAACGCTCAACATGAAGGTCAAAGCTGTTTGATAGTCTATGGTGGCAGCTCTTAGTGATAGCTGCGTGTAGGCATGTGCAGGCTATCCCTGGTTTGACTGATTTCGAGTGGGCCCAGGCGGCTCTGAACTTTAAACTGTCCAATAAAACAGACAGCCGTTGCTGTAAGTAAAATTCCAGTAGCGACAAAAATTGGTCACTGTCAATGCCCGTGAAATTCTGAAACTAAATCTCTCCTGACTCTTTTATCTTAGTACGAACAGCGCTGAAAAGGCAACTGCGAGGAACTGAGTAATGCAGTTCTTCCCCGTCAGGAGAGAAGGCTGTGGTCGCACACTTCAAGCCCCTCGTCAGTCTTGCGCAATTTCACGGGAGCTTGGAACGAGAAAGGGTTGTTACTGGCTAGCTCGCTTAGATGACGTTTTAATAGGAAAGAAGAGTCACTAGAAATTCGGTTTCAGAATTCCATAGGAATTGACAGTCACAAATTTTTCGCGCTACTGGAATTTTATTCGCAGTCAACAGCTGTCTGTTTTAATGGAAAGTTTTATGTTCAGAGAGATGGGATCATGTATTGGGTCTTCTGTAGCGCCGGTATTGTGTGACGTTTCTCTTTCTGACGTGGGCAAGCGGTTTTCGAAAGCTTTGGTCAGGAATAATGTGCTGAAATCGTTTCGATATATCGACGACTTTTTTGTCGTTTTGGGGTATTGTATAGATAGTAGTCTTGACATTACTCTCACATAAATAGTTCACTTGTTCACTTCACTCTAAGGTGGACTAAAATTCACGGGGGAATTGGCAACGGATAATAATTGTATACAGTTCTTGTATCTGCAGCTCTTTTTACAAAAATGATCATGTGTGCAGGAGCTACAATCTTCAAGAAAAGGCCTCCTTCCTTTCAGCAGTTCCATCTAGAAATTAGTCGAACGAGGACTTGCATTTACACGCCTACACGGAGCTATCACTAAGTGCTGCCACCATAAATTGTCAAGCAGCTTTGAACTTCAAGATGAGTGTTTAAAGGAAGCTGGTTACCCGCCTTACATAGCTTCTAACGTTTGTGAAAAGCTTCTACAAAACAATTAGGCGTCTGAGCGGCGAAAACTGTGAGGAGCAGAGAGTAAGGATGCCAGTGCAGGTGGCGCAAAATATGCACAATGTGTCGCACAATTTAAAAATGGTTGCTGCCAGCACAAAGTCAGTATTGTGTTTTCAACCCCTTGCAAACTTTTCAAGATCTGTTCGGCCTTGTCGAGAAACAAAGAATGGCCTTTGTTCCAAGAAACACGTTATGAAGTACACTGAATGTGCCACAAAGGTGGTCTATGAAATTCTTTTCAGTTTTGGCTGTTTTTATATCGGACAGACAGGACGTTGTTTTAATGATAGGGCGAGGGAGCACAGGCTCGGCGTACGTAACGATTCGGGGGCACATCTCGCGGAGCATTGTAAGCGCTGCAGTTGCGAACTCCTTTTAGATTCGGCGAAGTTTGTTAAAAAAAAAAAAAACTATGAAAAGACGGGAAAAGAAATTTTTGAAGCAATTCCTTATCAACAACGCGAGGGAAAAGTGTGTAAGAATGCTGCCTTTCTTTCTGCTGGATAAGGAATTGTCTTATTTAGATGGCTTCATATAAGACTGCAATACGTTATCGGTTTATGACCTGCTATCGGTATGGTCAACTAAAGTCTGGCTCAGTGAACGTTTTTTATATATATATATAAATTCAGTCGTATGTTTTTGTCGTACGTGCTTCTTGTTTCGTCCGTGTTTCCGTTCGCGCTTTTAACCTTTCCGCAAAAAAATTGTTAGGTTAGTGCATGACTTCTCATTTTCTCAGCATGTATCTGCTGGAGATATTCGATATATGAGAAAGGATTTATTTTGCTAACACCAGTCACCCTTTTTGTAAGTTCAGCCAGTCCATGCACAGACCACTTTTCGTTTTTCTCTTTTCTTTCATCTGAATTAAGTACATATCCCAGTATTTGTTCCGCGCCAATATGTCAGATAAAGCGTCGTTTATTAAAGGGGTGATGCAACGATTTTTGCACTTTGCGCAAATATCGCAAAGAACGAATTCATAACGTTATTGACCTATAAAACACGCGTGGGCTTTCACCACACCCAATAGGGAGTATTCACTAGCGGCCATAGCTGTGTGCGCGACTGCCCAGCGCGTGCTGACGCCGAGCTTCCACAGTTCTTCTCCAACGTGCATTCCACGCCATCAAGATTGCCGGTCTTAGCAGCCTATTATTGAAAGCTCGCTCTGAGCATGCGCTCTAAAGAGCACCCACAAATATGGCGTCCTGTGAATACTCCCTATACAAGTCGCAGAAAAAAAAATTAAAGCAAAACGAGCAGAGTTCACCTCCTCAACTCGCAGCCAAAACATGCGGCCACGTGATTTGGAGCCGATCATATGCCGCCAATGTTGATCATAGCCACACGCTGGGGTCGGCAAAGCTCCAGACATTGTTATGGTTTGGCTATTGTCGTCATTGCCGCGACTGAACACGGGCCACTACCCACTGCCTGTCCAGCTATTGATTATCACGAGCCCAATCCCAGTGTTCATGCATTGCCCGTGTCCAATCTACGAACCGCATTCAAATATCGTCACTGGGCGGTACTGCGACCGCTCAGCTACGTCATCAAGTTTTGCGACGGAATGATTGAATGAAAACGTTCGCTTTTGTCTTTGAAATTATACCACAAGAAAGGAATTTCTTGGTCAGTGGCTTTGCGTGCGAGTATACTTCGGTCCCATTAGTGTCAGTAAATTCGTGTACAGTGAAAAAAATTCCAAACGAATATCGTTGCACGGCCCTTTTAACTGTCTAACGCATGTTCATGGCCCATGCATGGGTGAATGCGGCTCCTCGAAAGCCAGCAGAATGGGATGTAGAAGAACCACCCTCTAAACTTTTTTTTTCTTGTTCTTTGAGGTTTACGATATGAATACGGCTCCACCGTTATAACTGCGACAATGCACTTTTCGACCAAAAAAACAAAACAATGCAAAATAGAATTATGAAGCTTAGGTAAAAATGAAATTCAAAAGCACTTATATTTCATACAAGCAGAAGTTGTTCTTTTTTAGAGCGCAGCTCTTAGGCGCCCGTTTCCGGCTTGAGCGGCGTCGCCGTCGGCGTAACCGCGCGTTGCAAGCAACTCGGGTTGCATGCAACCCGCGTTACATGCAACCCGTGGGCGTAACCGCGCGTTGCATGCAACCCAGGTTGCATTCAGTCCAAGTTGCATGCAACCCGCGTTGCATGCAACCCGCCGGAGTCGCCGGGTTGCATGCAACCCGGCGACCCCCCGAGGTAACGTAACCCCCCCCCCAGGTCACGTGACCCCGAGGTCACGCGACCCCCCCCCCCCTCCGAGGTCACGTGACCCCTCCCCCCCCTCCGAGGTCACATTACCCCCCCCCCCCCCCTCAGTACCCTTCCCTACCCCTCCTCAAGAGCTGCGCTCTAATTCGGCGTTACAGGGATTTGTAAACGGCTTTCATTTTTATGCAAAAATGTTCCAAAAGCCGGGAATCATGATTAAAAACAAATACCTCCGACTTGCGTAACAATACCAACAATTTATAGGTAGACGTTTCGTCTCCTATGCGGGAGACATCTTCAGTGCAGCTAGGAACACCCGAATAGCTACCAGCAATCAAAGGCTCGCTTCTTCCTTCTCTTCATCTGCAGCGCTGGTTCTGCCGACTTCTTCGTCCATGGCATACGGGAGACATCATCATCATCATCGAGAAACATTGTCGGTTCTCGTTTTTTTTTTTTTTTTGTCCGTTGTAGATGTGAAGTTATATTGAAAGTTATTTCAGGATGTCGGTGTAGACGTCGGGGAGGGGGCCGCGGTTAGTGTTACTGGCGGATGGGTCACTGCGAATACACCATGATTCCAGAAATCTTCTGGGGCCCCACCGTTCTTCACGTGCCAGGGTCACAGCGTTCGCGAGGTCAAAAGTGTGACCAGTCGTCCAACAATGTTCCACCAGTTCAGTTTTTGATCTTGTGGCATGTGTTGCCTTCTCCACGTCTCTTCTGTGCTCTTTGAGGCGGGTACTCCGTTTGCGGCCGGTTTCTCCGATGTAACACTTGTCACAGTCCTGACAGTTCACTTTATATACCACACCACTTTGCGATTCAGGAGGGGTTGGATCCTTTGGCTTCGAAATGAGGTCACGTAATTTTATATGTGGCTTGAAGGTTGTTCGTATACCTAATGGAAGGAGGGACCGGCGAATAGATTCCGAGACGCCTTTTACATAAGGGATAGTCACCACGCCTGCTTTGTAATTATTAGTCGCTTTTGTCACTTTTTTTCTTCCCTGCTGCATCTGTTTACGCGTGTTTTCAATAAAACCTTTTGAATACCCACGCCTCAAAAGGGATCCGACAACAGTCTGAACTTCCGATGCTCGTAAATCTGAATTTGAAGGGAAATTTTCTGATCGGCTAATTAAAGTTCTTACAACAGCTCGCTTATGTTCCACAGGGTGGTGAGAATTGAAACTCAAAAAGTTACCGGTATCACAAGGTTTACGATACACGGTGGTTTCAATATGACCGGTGTCACTTCGGCAAACAGTTACGTCCAGAAACGGTAGCGTGTTATTTTGTTCTACTTTTATTGTAAAAAATAAAATGATATGGAAGTTTGTCCTCACCAGGATCATAGAATCCCCGAGGTTCTTAAATTGGGATTTTCGGTAAGATTTCGAATCATTACTTTTCATACATATTTTTCGGGGCAGAAAATTAATTTCGTGGCAACTCCCCTTACCTACAAATAGCCTGTTACCTACAGCTAGGCTCTTTTTCTTTTTTGCTAAGTAAGCTTTTTTGTTTTCCATGTGCATAGCATTATCATCCTTACGAGGTGTCTGCTGTTTGCTGCTTTATCGTTTTTTCTTTGTGGTTTCTTTATTTTTTGTCGGGGTTTGGTGCCGTCTTAAGCAAGGCGAAATGTTTATATTTTTTTCTCATTGAGCGATTTTGCTGAA
The DNA here is from genome assembly GCA_013358835.2 of Ixodes persulcatus. Classification (NCBI taxonomy): domain Eukaryota; kingdom Metazoa; phylum Arthropoda; class Arachnida; order Ixodida; family Ixodidae; genus Ixodes; species Ixodes persulcatus. The sequence goes on from JABSTQ010005351.1 coordinate 26,353, forward strand.
TGACTTGAAATTCCAAGGATCATCATGCAATCTTGAAACAACCTGGAACTGTAATACACTACCAGTTATCGTTCACGTATTTCGCGTCGGTATCTAATGCTTGATTCGTCTTCTGCTGCTAATAATTGCTTAACCAATGAACGATCATCTGCTGCTACTAATTATTTTAACCAATGAACAGGGTGATAGGGCAATAAAAGAAATGATATGATATGCCCTAGTCGTTCACCAAAAGGTACAAAAGAGTGCGACTAGAAACAAACTATACTTCGTCTCACCCTACGATGGAATAAAGGCAAAAGCTACGGACCACTAGATCCAATTACGAGCCACTTAGAAATTGCCTGGTATTTCGTTTCGATGAACGTTACTGAGTGGCTCATCAATTTTACATTGCAAAGAAAGCCACGACATACTGGCTCTTTGCAGTGTCGAAGCTATAGAAATGATGCAGCGCATTTTGATAAGGATCATTATTCGTCCATCCTTAATCAATGTTAAGCATGTGATAGTTTAGCGTGGAGCGTGATTGGACCTGGCGGCCCGTAGCTTTGGCCTTCAGTCCATCGTAGGATGAGACGAAGTATGCAAGGACATGTTTACTGAATTCATCATTTACTGGCAGCCGCCATCCGCGCGAGGTCAGGAACCAATTTATTGACGGGCATGAAGTCACCAGGCAATGGGTAAAGTATAAGTTGGTAAAAGTTGGCCATGCACAACATCAAGCGAAAATCGGCAAGATGGAACGATGGGACGGTGTAAACACGCAGTGGGGGGGGGGGGGGGGGGGGGGGGCTGCTTATTCCCGTGATTTTGTTCAAAAAGCTAGCATTTGCAGGAGCAGATACTGCCACAGTATGTGCAGATGCGGCACTAATGACTCTTCTCGTTTTCACGGCACTTTGCACCTTAAGGTCGGTTCAGACACGTGCGTTTGACTGCGTTTGACTGCGTTAAGACTTCTTGCGTCGAGCTGCAGCTATGGCAGCCCTTACGACGAGCCAATGGGTAGGCACTGTGCTGCACGACGCAATGCAGCGTAACGCAGTTGAAAGCGAGTCACCGGCACATCTGTGCTTCGCATGAAGAGTGGAATCCAATTCAAGGAATCATCTTGGCACGCGATATAAGCAGCAGGGATGTCCTGGTTTCTCGCTGCCGCAACGCAGTCAAACGCAGTCAAACGCAACTGTCTGAACCAGGCTTCAGAGTGCAGGCAAAGCTACAAGCGCGAGCTAGCTCGCACTCCTGGCTGGGAGACATGCATATCTAGCGTGGGTGCTTGTTCTGCGGAAGAACGCTACAAAGCAGCGACCTCGAGCTCTCGTGCTTGTGGCATTGGTATAGCAATGTCTTACTATTTTAGTGGCCTGAGCGAAATGAACGACGCTCGTTACACCGCAAAAGTTCGTTTACATAATGTGACATGCGGTAATTCATTCCGGGTGAACGTCGTAGAATGGACGCTAAAGCCTGAATCACATTAGGAGATTCTGCTCGCTACTTTCAGCCGCGACGTCGCTCGGGCTGCAAAAGCGGGGACGGTAGCTGCGATGCCCAACGTTGAAACCGAAAATCGCAAGCAAGGTCGGACCATGTTAATCAGGCATAACAACTACGGGATGGCTAGTAGTACAGTGTTCTAGAGAGTTGTAGTGGAAAGAGCGGCGGCTGCCGCGTGAAGATTTTGCGCGTAGATGCCATCGTAGCGCTGCTGTTCCGAGCCCTAGGAACGTGCCCCCGTCAGCCTCGTCGTCGGCGCTGCTCGGCGTGTACTACTGTGGTTCGACTGGAGCTTTTCGCGACGCAGAACAATTGCTAATGTGAAAAATTGTAGGTTTTTTTTTTTTTTTTTTGCACTAATGCCTCTAGTGTGTGTTATTATTAGATTATTATTTTTCTGTTGTCTTTGCAGAAACAGTGCAACATTGGAGACACCAGAACAAGGTGCCTGTTCAGCAAGTAATTACTAAAATGTCGACAGTCCTGTCACAAAAGATCCAGGACTCCCGAAAAGCTCTGAGGCACCTGGGTTTTGAGGATTTTTAAACTTCATCAGCTCAAGTACTTCTGCTCTACAAGCACTCTCAACTGCAAAATAAAAGTAAGAAATACTAACATATGGCTTTGTTTTTGTGCATCTATATGACAATGGTACCACTCGCAAGTGGTACCACTAGGAAGTGATACCATTAGCAAGTGGTACCACTAGCAAGTGGTACCACTGGCAAGTGGTACCACTTGCAAGTGGTTTATTGAACAGTTACCATTTGCGAGTGGTACCACTTCCTAGGGGTACCTGTTCAATAAACCACTTGCAAGTGGCACCACTTGCAAAAATTTTCACTTGGGGTTATTCTCTACTTTTATTATTCGCGTGTTTTTGATGGAAATGATTTGATTAATATTGACCCCCCCTTCCCCTTCCCAGTACTGACAGGTTGGATGGATGGATGGATGGTATAATGGCTATACCCTTTGTATCGGGCGGCAGCTTGCGCCACCTAGCCTAACATTTCGTCATCCCTTCTTTTTTTTTAAATTGTATAAATTTTGTTATAACAGCCCCCCTCTCTCTCTCTTTTTAAGTGAATTTATTACTGATTTTTATCTGTATTTTTTTTCCTTTATCCTTCCCTAGATCTCTTCCACCAATCTTCCAATCTTCTCTTAGTTACCGCAATTCTTTCCCCATCCATTCGTCCATCTATGTCCGGAAAACCCAGTGCCCCCTCCAAATCCGTAGACATCCCCCCCAAGAGGGTGGGACGAAGCCCCGTGCACCTTAAAATTACATGTTCTATAGTTTCCCTTTCGCGGTTGCAAACGTCGCACAGAGTGTCTACTTCCTGAAATTTAGCCCTGTACGTTTTCGTTCTTAGCACCCCCGTTCTAACTTCAAACAGCAAAGAGCTCCCCACTGAATTATCATACAGTTGTTCTTTCTTTATTTCTTGTTTTTGTGCCCTGTATATTGCTAAAGCTGATTTCCCCTGCATTCTCTCTTCCCACAATTTCCTCTCTGTTTCCTTTACTCCCTTTTCTACTGATACGCTCTGATCGGCTCCATCTCGTTGAATGTATTTACATCTCAGCTTGCGGGTTCGGTCTGTCCACTTAGTGTTTAGACTTTTCATATATAGATACTTGTACACTTTCGCTGCCCACCGTGTATCGTCGATTTCAGCTAGTCTTTGTTCAAATTTTACTTTACTGATCGCTTCTCTACTCTCGAAAGATGCCCAACCCATATCTCCCTGTACTCCCTCATTTGGTGTATTCCCATGTGCCCCCAATGCCAACCTACCCACACTCCTTTGCTGTATCTCTAAACCTGCCTGGATTTCTGACCTCATACACAATACCGCATTCCCAAATGACAGTCCTGGCACCATGACTCCCTTCCATACACCCCTAGGTCGTTCAGCAACGCTATCACTTGGGCTGCACGCTTAATAGCTGCGAAAGAAACCATGCGATACTGGTATAACAAGGAAAAATAGACAAATAAATCTCAATAAATCTCTCACTTTTTTAATGGTGAGAGGAACAATAAACTGGTGTATTGTTTTTTTGTCATCGTGTTGCTGATGCGGGGACCAGCGTTGTGTAAGGTGCAAGGCCGAGCGCGTTTGGGAACGGCGCGAAGCAGTGTGTGTGTCCGTCTTTTTCCTTGCATTTATGACCGAGACGGCAACGGAACGGGGAAGACTCCCCACCACTGCACCCCAAAGAAAAGTGCTGCGGTGCTACGTTCGGGAGAAGCGTACCGCCTCAGCTTCGTCGTCTTCTTCGCTCATCGGAAATCTGCCATCTGCCGCGAATTCTCCTGGGGCTCGGAACTCCAGCGCCACTCGCGGCATCTACGTTGGCCGTCTTCACGCGGCCCATTGTAAGCGGGCGCCGCTCTTGCCACTACATCAACACTGTACTAGTAGTAACCATGGTCGACATATTCCTATATCTACTGCTTACACCGAGCCTACTTTCCCCAAACCCCCTTCAAACTTAAAAGAATTTTGAGGCCCCCACTTATCGCAATTACCGGGTCAACGTTTGGTCTACGGCCGTTGTTGTTTGAACGAGCAGACCAATTTAAAAGAGCAGACGACAATTTGAACGATCAGACGGCCGTTTGATCGAGAAGACGCACTGAACGTGGTCCACAGGTGGTCTGGACAACTTGACGGTTTTCCCGCGTTCACGTCTGAACAAAACAAAAATAAATCTGACCACGAGTATCTGTGAATTCAATTCAAAGTGCCCGCAAAAGCAATCGTGGTTCGTCGGTGTCTTGTATTCCTTTTGCACGGCACCTATCTACGTCCTTTGACAAACCGAGCTGGTAGAGAGGAGAGAAGTATGTCTTTATACCATATAAGGGTTCACCCGCTGTGTAGTTTTACTCCTGAAGCGGAAAAGGTAGGGTTGTGAAAGGTCAGAGGGAGAGAGTGTGACTATGGGCGAAGGGTAGATCAGGTGATGGATGCCCGTTTTTCTGATGTAGTGTATCAGGGAGTCGAGTATGGCCTTTTTGTGCTGTGGTGTGCCCCTTGGACGGGCCCGCTCCTCCAGCGTCGTGGGTTTTTCTTGGCCTTGGATGACATCTAGGGCTTCTCGTCTATGTCGCTCCAGGCCTTTGCAGACCAAGAGCAAATGCTGAAGTGTTGCAGGGGTGCCTCCGGTGCAGGTCATGCATGTTGGGTCCCCTTCTTCCATCAGTTTAAAAAATGCCAATTCTGCGTGTCTCAGAACTGGTAGAAAAGACATAAAAACTGATCTTCACACGTTATCGGCTCTATTGGTGCAGCCCCAGTTACGGCGTTTTGACGATAAGGCAGGTTTTAGTCTGATTTCTTCCAAAATAACGCAGAAATGCCCGTCCCTCATAGCGACTTCCACGCACACTCCAAAGCCAGAAGTGCGCCCGAAGCGCCACCACCACGGCGTTACGTAAGAGAGTTGGATTGGTGTATACAATCGCCACTTGCGCACGCTCTGAACTAAGCACACAAATGATAGCACCCACAGTACAATCGAAGATTGGACTGTCGATGTCCCAAGCGTACCATATTCGGTGGCTCTCTTATCGTTTTCTTTTCACCTCAAGAAGAAAAATTACAGGCACGTTCATTCGACAAAACGCGATGGAATGCAGTAGCTTACAGAAACGTCGTTAGTCGAAACAATTAGGAAAGAAAATGGTATCGCGATGTAATGGTTATAATATGCCGTGCACTGATCGAAGCCGTCGTCAAGGACTGCGTCTAGGACGATATCGAGGGCGACGTCAAGGACGACCTCAAGAACGATGTCTACGACGACCTCAAGAACGCCGTCTAAGACAACGTTGAGGACAACGCCGAGGATGACGTCCTAGAGGACGACCTCTAGGACGACATTGACTGCTCTAGGTAACGTACCAACGTCGACGAACGCAACGCGCGCCGGCGCAGACCGACGTTCGTCGGCCACTACGTCACGCCGAGAAGCGCCCGAACGATGGTGTTTACAGTCCAGCGTAGACCAACGCTGGTCCAACGCGCCCCGACGAACTGCCGCACTTTACGCGTGCGCGTCTCCGTGGCAACCAAATCGTCTCTATGTTATCTATGGGCGGTAGCCTGCGCCACCTAGCCTACATGCAATCGGTCAGTGTGGTTCGCCTCGTGTTGTGATGTCACGCTTCAAAACAACCCTTCGGGGTAGCGGTTAGCAGTTCAAAAACAAGCAAATGATGATGATAACGAGTGAAAGCCAGCATTTCGTTTTTCCTAAATGTCACACAAATGTCAACGAAAAAACAAGAACGAAAAATAAAAATAGCCCGATATCGCGTCTGTCGAACCTAGCTGCTTCGCAGGTTCGCCGCAGTCGTGCCAAGCGACTCCGGCGATTCCGCCGGAATACTTCGATGAAATCGGTGCAATCGATATTTCACAGGTACATACATCTTTCTGACAGATAGCTGGAGTGTTATCATCATAGTAGACTTTCACGCTGACTTACGAAACGGACACCGAAGACAGCGGACGATGCCTAAATTACGCAATTTACGCGTTCGAAATTGTAACGCACTTTAGAAAGCCTATACAAACAATACAGGATTCAGTCCAATTGTCATCGCGTTCCGATACTATCGTTTACAAGCTGAGATAGCCCAACTAAAAAAATTCTAGTCAGCTAAATAGTTCGGAGGTTTCACTGTGTCCGCCGTTCTCGTACATTCGACGACGCTCTTTCGATCGGGAACGACTTCCGGTGAGTGCGACTAGCACCTGATTATAAATAGCACACGCATTAGGCCATCCTTAATTCTAAATAACACTACCTTTGGCGCGTCATCAAGCTTAGCTTTTGCCGGCACCCAAACACCACGGCCCACCACCACCGGCTCGTTAGGTCGATAGGCCTACCGAGAATCGAGGGTAGCGCATCCTCGAAGCGGTCCACGTCCACGCACACACTCGCCCAGTCAAGCGCACGAACGTTAAATACGCACACCAACACGAGAACATGACAACAGCACACGACACACGGCAAGAACGACAGATTCAGATCCCAGAAATGAGCATCTCGCACACTCCGACTGGAACCGACGACCGTACTCCCGAATGAGGCATTCGCGCGAGGGCCCCTCACCCATCCCGTCTTCGTAGTGCTCGACCCTTCTCTCTTCGCCTGGCGTTGCCTTTGCCTGCACTGCCCACAACTAGTAACATGGAGTATAGGTACTGTATTTCAAATACTTTGGTAGTTTTGGTATCGTGCAAATACATTTCCTCTAGACTCTTTCCAACTCTATCTTAATTACACTTCTCACTATCTTGTACTCAGTATGTCAAATATAATTTGCAACTTTGGAAAAATGATTTCGCCGTAACAATCTACGGAACTAGGGATTATCCGACTCCAGGACATAACTGAACCGATTGCAAACCTGGAGTCAAGCGACCGAACACAGAAGAGGAAACAAGGCACGAGCATCAAACAGTCTCCTAATGCAAACAAAGGACCGAATGGATAGACCCAAGTTCGTTTTAAAGTACAGTTTGAAGGCACAAGTGCTCCTCGCTTTTGACTAGGGGGACAAGGGACTCGCTCTTGGTTGTTGATCAGTGACAGATGCTGCTGTCCACTTGTCAATGTTTCTCATGAGCGTGCACGAGTGTCGTTCACTCGCGTGATCATCAACAAGTCAGGCTGCCTGATCAACTTCTAGTGTGGCTGTTAAGGATATGCAATGCCGGACTACATGTCAAGTCCCCCGAATCGCGGCGATGCATACTACGAACTTATTCCGGAATGCGTCATCAGCCGAAACTGCCGTCAAACTCAAGCACGGCAGGTGCCATGTCTTCAATACGTGAGTAAAGTTTGTTCTAAAAATATTTCGGTACCTGGCCATTATCTTGCATATGCCGAATTATCTCAATTGCAGCAGCTAAGGAGCTTCTTGAAACTCATAAAGGTCACAGCAAAATGGGAGTTTCAACAAAGGCATTACAAATAGAGCACCCTTTCTGACCTTTTTTAAGGCGAAAGCCTTACTTGTCCTATTGTGCGAGAAAGCGGCATTATTGTGCCCGAAAGATGGTCATAAAAATACGTCATCAAGCACGCCCCGAACATGCGGATGCTCAAGGACGACGCCGTCCTTGACGTCATCCTTGAGGTCGTCCTCTAGACGTGGTTCTTGAGGTCGTCCTAGACATCGTCATCGTCCTAGACGTCGTTCTAGAGGTCGTCCTAGAAGTTTTCATAAACGTCGTTCTTGACGTCGTCCTCTGGGCTTCGCTCTCGACGTCGTCCTAGCCGCCGTTCTTGAGGTCGTCCGAGAGGTCGTCCTCGGCTTCGTCTTAGACGCCGTGCTCGGTTTCGTCTTAGTCGCTGTCCTTAACGTCGTCCTCGACGTCGTCCTAAAGATCGTCCTAGACGCCGTACTTGACATCTATCGTATTAAAGTTTAGGACGACGTATAGGACGACGTCGAGGATGACGTCCTACACGTCATTCTAAACTTTAATACGTGTAGAAACATTACTCAAAAACATTTCTCCAAATAACGCTTTCGCCTTCCTACACGTAAGCCGTCTTAAGCGTCCTCCTGTAATTATACTATCGATAAATTTGTATGTATGAAGTTCACACAGCCGCTTGAGACTGACACGGGAGGACGATAGTAAAATATACACCAGCTATTATTATATTACCAGCTTGCAACACATTTGCCAAGTATCTTCGAATGTAATTCAATTACTTTTTCAAATTATTTGTACTCTACTCAAGATAGTTCGTACTAAAAGTAACTTGAAAACTACAATAAATAAATTTTAAAATGGGTATTTAGTATCTTACCTTAAATATGTTGTTGAGTATTTGGCACAACACTGGGTAACATATATCTAATCTAAAATGCACCGACATATATCATAACCCTCTACATAAAGAGGAAAATTAGTAATGCTCTGCGAGTAGCCGGACTTTTTTTTAGAACCGCTTTTGAGGTGAGTATACTAGTATACATAGGTGTAACGTTAAAGGCCAACCAACAACCAGAGCAGAAGAATCTATATTTTTCCTTTCCATGCAAGAAAGAGGAAGATCCCTCCTCATTTCTTTGGTCAGTTGCTCAGACACCCACTCGTGTGTGTGTGTGGAGGCCGGGGGGGGGGGGGGGGGGTAATAGGGCGAGAGGGAATAGAGAGAAGGACACTGGGAACCGGTTTTCTTCCCGGCAGAAGAGAATTCTGTAGGTCGGCCCTTTAAGGTGCAACCCCACCGATCATGGCAATATGCTTATATTTGAAAGCCTTAAACTTTTTATGTATGCTATGCAGAATTATATCCCTTATACCAAATTAAAGAGCTGCCATCCATTAACAATTCAATGTCTAGAAAAAAGGATTATCTCTAGAAGCCCTTTTTCCATTTATATTTTAGTGGACCTCACTTCCAAAATGTAACATTTATTTTCTTGAGCTACAGTTATCCAATTCATACGAAACGTTATATGTCTAGCCTATGAAACATTACGATCACAAAAATTATAAATTAAACTAAATAAACACTTCAGGTTTCAAAAAAAAATAAAGTTAAAAATAGCATTGCTTTTCTGCGTTATAAAAACGTATGTGCGTGAACGAAGGCAAATTTTGAAACATTAAAGTGCGAAGCGTTTCCTGATATTGCATTAGATGAAAATTCCATATCGATAGGTTGCACGCTTACTTTATTATAGGACATAAAACTTTTCCCATTCAGTTACGAGAAGCCACAGTTTCGTGATAAGAAACACAGATGGCGCCAGCTGATCAGGAATGGTTTTTAATCGTGTTTGTCGACGTGCACCGTTTGGAGCGCTACATGTAAGACCAAAATAACCCCCAAGGTCTGGGTGTCAGACGCCTGAAGGCTTGCGCGGAGTGCGGGCTAGCGATATCAGAACAACAAGCGTGACGCTGCATGTTTGCTTGTGTATTTGTTCATTCGGACTTTACAGGTCTCCGATAACAGGGCGGGCAAAATCAGATATGCTCTGCCCAACGTGGCCCCGTTGCTGGTTGGCAATGCTCAGCTCATCACGAAGAGACAACAACACTCACAAATTACCAACAATAAACAGTGAACAGGAAAGAAAAAGTACACAATTTTTATACAGTAGTTACAACATCATTGAGGTAGTGGTAGTTGAATATATGGCAAAGAGAAGGCATTTATAAACAATAGAATTATAACAGGCATACAAAAAGTGGTTTAATTTATTACACACATGTGTTTAAATATGTATTTCGTTGCGCATAATAGAAGGTACTTTTTGAATAAATAGTTATACCTGTAATTAGAGCCAGAGTTTGGAATAATTTCTTGAATGTTTGGATGTTTGATTAGTATATCAGGTATTAAATATGCCAATTGTTGTGTGCCGTAATTTGTCCTCGGCAAAGGTATTCTATGTGTCATGTGGAGGCAGGCGCATAGGCCCGTACATTCCGCAGTGCATCGATAGCTGGTCCATTAGAAAGGGAAGCCGCAACGGGCGTAGAAGCATGTGTTAATTCCAGAATTTTTCATCACGCTGGACAACTTCTATATGGGTGTTGCCTGACGTCGATACTACGAGAACGCAGCACCTACTCTCCCGCCAGAAAATTTGGAGACTACAGACATGTAGTTTTCCGCCAAATTACTTGTAGAGTTCTCAGTAAGCAAAGAAGTTTTGTCGGCGAGATTATTTGCAGTCCTCATCAGGTCTCTTTGTAGCGTGTACGGTAAATCTTCAAATGTGGTTGATGCTCGCTGCTGATGCTGTTAACAGTAGTAAGGGGAGCTGTTGCCATGCGTTCCAAATACATATCTTGGTCCATTTCGCAGATTGCTCGCGAGCTCTTGAGTTGTCTGCTTGAGCGCATGGGTTGCAGAGATAGCTCCCTTTGCCGCGGCTGTCAATCTTTATATTTTAACATTTGTCAAATGCTTTGCGTGACTTCCTCCTACGCTCCTAATGCCATAGTGTGACTTGATGTAGTTCTTAATGACGTGGTTAATGCAAGCCACCTTTGTTAACATCCTTCCATATTAAGCACTGGTTTTGAGGGCCTTTTCGGCATTGGAATATTCATCCCCACAACTCTTCTATGTTTAGGCCATGCAACTCGCGGCTTTCTCAAAATCTTTCGGCGATGATATCAGACTCCATTGCAGTTGAAGGCCCGTCCCACTTTTGAAGCAGGCATGATTTCGTGGAGTCTCGTTCTTGCTCATGTAGAAATTGCAAGTACTGCAATACTTGTTACAAACAAAGAGGTATGCGGAGGGCAAGTTCGTCTGCTTCTCGCGCAGGGGGTACCGGTGACGTCAGAACGCCGTGCCCTGATTGGCTGATCGCGGCCCCCCTATCTGAGCGTCGTCTGCTCCTTTGCAACGTCGTCTGCGTCTGTCTTACCTTTCCTGCGACTTTCGGAATTGCAGAGGCCAGATTCACAAAACCATGTTACGCCGAAAGAGTGCGTAAGACAAAACGTGAGAACAAATTCGTATCCACGAAACGAAATTATCGTAAGTTTTGCTCAGGTTACGACGGAATCCTACGACGATCAACTCAGCATGGCCGACAGCGTCGCTCAGTCACTTGGTCGCGACGATCAACGGACGTTTATTTTTGTACGTGCTCTTCTCACGCGTCCCGACTACAAGCAGCAAGAAAAAAAGTAAAAGCACTTGAAATAAACCACGACGAACAAGAACGCTGGATCCACAAACACCCGGGAAATGCTCCAACGGCCATGATTCCACTGACCCCGTCCAAGCGAGCTCGGCAGATAGGCCTAGCAGCGGCGCAGCGGTGCTCCGACGGTCCTTGGCCAAGACCGTCTGCCCACGACCGGCTGGCGTGCTGAATGGAATATGCCTGCGCGACCCTTGTGAACCCTTCAATCTCTTCCTCTTGTCATCGCCTCGTTTTCCGAGGCAGCGGCGACTCTCGCCGGTGAAAAAGCGGTGAATCTCCGACAGACGCAGGAAAGGTAAAGCAGCCATCGCTTTGACTAGCAGACGACGTTAACTGCACCAACCCGCCGACGCCGTTTAAGAGTGAGGAGTCTCGCCGCACACGCAAGGAGGGAAAAAGTATTTGGGAGGGAACTTGCGGACACTCTCGCTTCTTAGCAGACAAACCTCGGCGCCTCGGGACACCTCGCCAGCGAGTCCCTTGACTTCCCCCCTTGATGCACGTCTGCTAGTTGTTCGACAAAAACAACGTACCGCTCGAGTTATTTCGTCTCCCCTCTCTGAAAGGCGAAGTCGAGCTCGCTCGTAAAGACCTGCACTTCCGAAAGTCGCAGGAAAGGTAAGACAGACGCAGACGACGTTGCGAGCAAACGACGTTGCAAAGGAGCAGACGACGCTCAGATAGGGGGGTCGCGATCAGCCAATCAGGGCTCGGCGTTCTGACGTCACCGCTACCTCCTTTCTCATGCGCAGAAGACGAAAATGAGCCCACTTGCGAGGCGTATAGGATTTTATTTGTTTGTGAGCCAATGATGACCGGAACACCTGAGCTTGACGTGTATCGGTCGCCCTTACTGCGGTGGGCCTATCCAGCATCGACGACGACAGTTATGTACGGAAATCCATCTTCAGTGTAGTCTCCGGCTTTGCACACCATTCTGTGCTCTTCTTTTCCAGCCGCGACCATCTCAGAAAGCAAAATGTCTTCTCACTTCAGCCTTACGCTCTCTTCATATCTGCTGAATGCTGTCGGCGACATGCAAGGAATGTTCAGGAGAGAGAATATTTCTTCTATTGAGCTGAACCCATTTCCGGTGCATAACGTGCCCATTGCAGCTGCCTCGTTGATGTTGGTTTACTTCGAGTGCTTAGTTGAAATGACCCGTTCTTCATTGCAGCGCGTTCACACAAACGTAAACCAAGAGCATAAGGCCTGCCTTAGCTCATGTACGAATCGAAATGTGCCCCGCGTATCCTTCGGGCAGTCATGGCGTTCAAGTTTACGGGTTTTGGTAATGAAATACCCAACCGAAACTATTATTCTACCTTCGACTTGAGTTGAAGAGTGCTAACCTGAACTGTGTATGGTAGCTTATTTTTTTTTTAGATTCAGGTGGAGTTTCCATAGCTTGGAATTTTGGCGATGATGCTGGGCAGATTAAGTAGACTCAAGGTTGATGAGCTTGATGATGGCATTGGCCCTTGTTCAGAACAGGTTGTTCGATTTGACACGGAGCTGTAAAATGGAAACGAAACATTAGCAAAATTTGTTAATATAAATTTTAGCATCGTCACATCGAGCTAACAAAAAAAAAACGAAAAAAACAACGTGTATTTTCTCATTATTCGGACTTGCACCCGATCTCACGTCGTGTTTATCTGTGAAATAGAAAGAAATCATGATAAATTAAATAAATAAAAACTATGGATAAAGCTTTTTTTGTCTCATCGAAAGCTACATGGTCTTTCCTTTTTTAGATAGACGGGCTTAGAAAACAAACCAAAAACAAATTAGGCACTACACCACAGCCGTGACGTCGGGCTCCCCATTTATTGCGGCCTGGTTAGCGCTGTAGCTGAAATATTTAGGCGGCACACTGTGAAACCTAGCCTGTGGTATTTTACAAGCATCACAAAGTAGTGTTACAAGACCATAGGCCGGCACGATGCTCATCGAGATTGAAAGGGGCACGTGCAGAGATCGAGCCGGAGATCCCTGCCTTCCGCAGTGCGAATATTCTCCTTACCGTCTTTGAAGTATGGTGCGCCCCAAAATACACGGGCAGCGGCATTCTTTGCCAATATAGTTTTAAAAAATTTTAACACGCTCAATTTCAACAATCTAAAATTATAACTATTCGAAATATAGTGACGATTGTGGGAATTAAAACGCATTCTGTTCATCGCTTGGTTGTCAGTGAATAAGAATACCTTTGTCTGAGTGTTGAAAACCTCTCAATGGTCGGAAACCCTTGCATTGCCGGGTGGCCGTTCTGGTAAACAACTGCTGGAATGAGCAGCTTTCAACAAATTCTAAACTAGAGCTCTGCACGGGTTGGAATTCCCAGGTCCGTTCGACTCGGCCAGGTGAGTACATGGCCCGAGCCCGGCCTGGGCTACAAATGTTCTTAAAATTTAAGCCCGAGCCCGACTCGGGCCCGACAGGTTTTTAAAATTTGATTACAAGCCCGGCCCATACAACCAGTTTTGCAGACGTGATCCCGATTAAGTTTTCTTAACCAACCTGACAGGGGCGATATAAAAGAGGGCCGAGTCGTGTTTTGAATATCTTAAAACGTTTCCGCGCCCGACATGGATTGTTTGGCTTGGCTGGCCCCGGCTTTGCTTGTCGGCTTGGCCCGAAATAATTTTGTAATAATCCCGAGCCCGGCCCGGGCTTGAGAGATACATACGCTTCGCGACCCGGCTCTGGCCCGCGCGTCGATTGGGGCTTGAGCTTTCGTGCAGGCAGTGCCACTGCAGTGCTCTACTCTGCATTCTCCCACCATAGGTTCTCTCAAATTATTACGTTGCCTTCGTCCGAGGAAGACGCACATACGTTCCAACATTGCAGCACATCTTACCTCTTCAGATCTGTAGAGATTGCTTTCGCTGCTGAAGCGGCAAGCTTGTGGCAGTGTCTTTTTTGCTGTTGATGGGAATATATAACTATCAGCGTTTTACGTTAGTTTCCGCGGTTAAATAGACATCTAAGGCTAACACCTCCATCGGCTAGCTGATCAGCGAGATTGTCGCCTGTGGCGATTGGTCAAGTGCCGCGCGTGACGTATAAGAAACGCTATCAAGATTGTGCCGTTCGCCATGGAAAGACAAGGCCCACTGAACGTCGCCATCTGCGGCTCTCGCAAATTGTTTGATGACCTCATCGTGGAGCCAAATATTACATTTATAGTTTGTCTACCCCAGCGATGTACAACACGGCTACCAGGCTACAACCCGCCGGGTCTAACCGCGAGCCTGTTAAAAACCACCTGCGTATTCACGAAACAATATAACACGTGTATTTGAATTGGCTTCGTGATGGCACCCGACAGGCTACAGCTTGGGACTCAGCCAATCGCAGGATACAATCAAGCATACGTATTCGATGGTTATTCAAAGTGCTACAGAGGGTATGCCCATGCCCGACACTTACGAGTTTTCTCCTGCTTCAATTGGGCCGTCTGCGTCGCCAAAGCAAGGGGGCGGCGGCGCCTCCCTTTAGATGTTGTCTGCGGATTTTTAACCTCTTCGGCCTGGCTCCTGAGAAGTGGAAATCGAGACTTCACACCGCATATTCTGTCAGTACCTTCCACAGCTTTGACTTCGTGTCCTTGAGCTTAGCTGCGCTCAAAGATTAATACGAAGAACTGATGCCGCGCACCTCTGCAGCGGTTGCGCGAAATATGTAAACAATTTTTCTAACGTCGCCATTCATTTTTATGTGCTGTTTGTTATATGCGAACCCTAGCAAGTCCACAAAAATACAAACAACAACAACAGCTACACTGCAAATACACGCTCAATAGTTAACAGCAGAACAAAAATTGTAATCCAACGTTATTTTTTATCTTTGACGACCCGCGTACCGGTAGTCGAATCACGCCACATAAATTAGTCTCCCGAGTTATTTTGTGATTGCTTTTTTATTTGCTATGTGTATAGTATGCGACAGCTCCTCGAGCCCTTAATGCATTTACCAAAACGTACTTTTTTTTTTTTTTTTTTCGCTAAAAAGGAGTATTGAGAGCTATTCTGAAGTAGGTTTGGACCACAAAATGGTACTATAAAACCTCCATGTCGATAGGTGTGCCCATCCTCCATGTTTGTAAAAATAAACAGCTAAAAAGCCTGGAACAAGGCTCCCGAAAAAACAATAAAAATAAATGCTTTTGTGCTAATTATTGGCTTATTATCGATCAAAAAGAAAATTGAGAATCTGTCGTTTGAAAATTTGAACAACTGGCGGTATATAATAAATCGTAATAGTAGGTATAAACCAGGACCGAAATAACAACAAAAAAAAACTACAACAGATGTAGTGTAAAATTATTTTCTCTTCACTACCACACCACCAAAGATAGGGCAGTGGGGCGTTTTGCACTTTCTGACGCTTTCCCGACGCTTTTGTGGTAGTTTCTTTCTATCTCAATCGGACGGATGCTTCCGCTGCATGAGGGTCGGCGTAGTCTATCGACGTTCGACAAAGCAACGCTCCTCGCTGGGGCACGTAATTTTTCAGGCTGATTCGCCGAGGAAAAGAAAGCGCGACGCGTCATTGCCAAAAATAAAATTTTTTTTTTTTTTTTGTAGAGTCCCCTAACATGATGATCGAAGCATTAAAAAGGGCAGTAAATACAAAACACAAAAAAATATGAAAAAACAAAAGCGACGTTCTTGGGCGCACGGTGCCGTCGGTTATCAAATCCTCCATCTGCATGACACCGCAAACAAACCGGATCGAAACTCGTAGAAACATCAAGTTCGGGGAAACTTAACAATGACCAGGGAAGACAAAATCAAAGAGAAGCAAAATGCACACTCTATCGAGGCGCCATCATACACGACTTTATCTGCTCATATCTGTCTGGATGACGATGTGAGCGCCATCTCTTGTTCTAGAATCATACTAAGTGAGGGTGGGGTTTCACCTTAAGCCCACGCGTTGGTGTTAGTCGGC
>JABSTQ010005352.1:0-115113 GCA_013358835.2 Ixodes persulcatus
CGGTAGACCTTTTCGAGGTTTTATACTTGCAGAGCAACTGAGCCGATTAATTGAATAGTTAATTAAAGGGCGGCGAATAATAATGAAGCTATGTTTTATTTTGATATTCATTATTGACAAGCGTAAGAGAGAACTGAGAGCCTCTGAAACCCTTCAGCTGAATCCGAACCCCCGCTTCTGTCTCTTTCAGAATACTTTTTTCAGGCCCCTGCGTGGAATCCCTTTGCCCAGCTCTTCGCCCATCCCTCTGCCCTGTCCACTACCGAGCCTGCCGCCGCGTCTGCCTAGGCCCCCCTGGTTGCACAATTTTTTTTAAATATTTTTATTCGATTCAAATAAATTATGAACTGTCAAACGTTATGAACAATTCATTTGCATGCTTTAATGATTTCTGAAGTGTCGATATATAGTAAAATTGCTGCATTTATTAGATTTTAGTATCAGAAAGAAAACAGTGCTTGAGGAAAAAGGGCAAGGGACTTGCTTGGTTCTCTGCACTGTTTTTGTGACACTGGTTAGAACACTGACTAAAAAATGGCATCCAATAATGTCATAGACAATGGATGCAAAAAATAGCCAGTGTATTAGACTGGACGCCAACATTGGAATAGCCAATATTTAAGCCAATGTTGGAAGAGCCAGTGTGTAAGGCGCTGTATGCCAATGTTGGTTCAGCCAACGGTGAAACCTCTATGCCAATATTGGATAAAAAAAGCGCAAACCACATTGGTTCAACGTGGGCTAGAACGTTGGCAAACCAGTGGTCCAACATTGGCACCAATGTTGGACCACCATTGGATCGGGTGGCGTTTTCGAAAATGCCAACGTCAGACCAATATTGGAACCATTTTTTGCCAACATTGGGCCAACGGGGGTCCAACAATGGTGTGCTGCCTGGGTATGTTTAAGCAGTTCGCGATAGAGATCAGCAATATTACATGAGCTTCCTAACACCGAATCTAATGCTGAGGAAGTCGCTCTTTTGCATCATGACGATCAGCAGAAGCGTCTGCTCTGCATACAAACCAAAATGGCAGCGTCCACAGCAATGTCGGGAAACAGAGTGCCGATACTCTAAGCTCAGCTCATTTAGTGGCTCTAGGTGTATGCACGCCTACGCTTTGTCTTACGCGGAGACGTAATACACGCGGTGTTCGCTTCAGACATGACGGCATCATGTGCGAGATCACCTCAGGCATGTTTGGATCATGCTGACTTCATACACACCTGTGCTGCGAGCAACACACAGTTTCTGTGTAATCAATTTGTCAAGACCGGCACACACACGGAAGTGAAACGCCTCGGTCATTGCCTGTAGGTAAAGGTGAGTGAAATAAATATTTCTTATATTTTGATTTAATCGTCATCTAGATGCGCCCAAGTCTTAGTATGACGGTTTAAATAAAGAAAAAAATCCCTCAAAGGTGATTCTCTCAAATATTTTATTTTTATATATTTCTTTATCATTTGGTACCTTCTTTCTATCTGGTTTAGATTCTATTTGTTATCAAATAATCTGGGAAGAAATAGTTAAATCAGGCTCAACGCGAGCAGAAAGCAGCCCTCGTTTGAACAAACACTAGCGTTGGGCTTTCTATCTAGTTTGTTTGTCAGTCGCGTTATCAAATCAGAGGACAAAGAAAAGAGTAAAAATCTGGAAAAGTATGGCGGGGGGGATCAGAAAATGAAACAAATATTTTATTTAACTAAGAAACCAAGCCATTTTTGCTTTTATATTGCTGGATTGCAGCAAATAAATGTTAATTGCAATGGTCAAATTTACCGTACTTCTCCGCAATACAACAGAGTTTCAGGGAACTGCTTTTGCATATTCGATACGGTGCGATGGGCCCTCCGTGAGAACTGCGCATGTGCATCAGCAGAAGACTTGCACATGCGCAGTTCGTAGCGAAGGGCCCATCGTACCGTATCTTATGTGCAAATGCGGTCTCCTAGAACTCTCTAAAATCTAGGTCCTACCCATCGGTGAATTATTCTGCCATGCATAAAATACACGTTACGATAAATAAGCAAGTTTTGAGCTACAGTGATTTAGATACATCTGATTTCAAGCAAACTTGTAAACATCACTTAACCAAAAATATATATTTATATATATAAAGATATTTTCACTCCGTACCAGACTGGCTAATATATGTAGGATTCCGTGTTTTCGGAGTTTATTTTCTTGCTAAAACTTCGAAGTTTATCCCAGCTTACCTTTTGTTACATTAAAACGTGTGTTTAGGCGAGTTGGTCCACACTGAATCAAAAGGTTAAAAGCGCGAACATAACCAGGACAATAAAGTAACAAAATGTTCAGTCATCCTAATTTCGGACTTTAATTGTACAGTGTTTTCAATTTTAGAACTTAAAATAAACACTAGAAAATTTTCCGGCTAGTGTTTTTGGATTTTTTGGATTGTGCCACCGGAGTATTAAGTTGGATAATAATGCACACTAAGAGTGTTTACATCCTTAAAAGGATACTACAACGAAATTTCGGCGCTTATTTTTTGGTCTATATGTGTTTAAATGAACAGCATCACATTGAACGCAGCCATATCTTGTTAAAAAGTTACAAAAGAGATTTTTGAAACGAACTGAACGATCAACAAAGAGCACGTGTTGGCTTTCGCTGACGCCTCGTTTGTAATGCTTGTCTAGGAAAATTGGCAGGTGGTCACGACCTTTGTCTCGGGAGAAAAGGTGCAAGGACGAGCTTTCCACTTCCCCAGAAAACATTTTCTGTGTTTCAAAAGTCGCTATTGTCTCGCTACAAGATTCTAGAAGATTAACTCGTCACTCTAAATTCGTACAAAATTAGCCGCTTCGGTAAATGGAACTAAAGTCACTGGATGGGGGGAAAGTAGCGCCAAGCTGAGGAACGGCGCGGAGCGGCGCGAGGTCGCCGAAATCTTGGTCCAAATGAGGCGGCACGTTTCGCGATTGCATGCTTAGTAAAGCGCTTCGCTGGGAAGGATCGACAGGGGTTCCGGGGTTTTTGCGTGTGCAATTGCTTTCTTGAACACTATGTCCCGTATTGTACAAGTATGGCCAGCCAAATTTAACCGCTTGCTTTACATACGGGAAGAAACAAAGCAAAGTTGGCCAGAAATCGAGGGCTTCGTTGCCAACATCCTGATTCACAAGACATTCTCACGGATTCCACTTCCAACAGCCCTTCGCATGTAGAACCGATAGTTTCTTGAAAAAAAGCCAGAAAAAATATTACATTTATTTATTATGGCATTAGTAGCGCTGTAAAACAAAGATGAGCAGGCTGGCTAAAAGCGTGTGAGATCAGCTTGGTATTGGCTTTTCGTTTTGGCTTTTCTTATAAAACGGAATATAAACCACGGGAGTTTCTGTCACATTTTACCTTAGATGTGATCAAAGCTGTTACAAAAACGATCTGCATATTAAATTACTTTGTAATATCAAACCTTCCAGGTGCAAAAGCTTAAATAACTGAAATGCGGCACGGCAGTGTGAAGTTTACTGCAGTTACCATGTTTAGCATTTTTGAGATTCCGGTGCAACAATGAAAACCGTACATTATTTTTTCTAGCACCCATTCATGTTCCCCAAGCTATGATAGAAAAAGTGAAAACGCTATTCAGAAGAAAAAAATATATTTGTATTTATTTTGCTGCATTCAATGCTAAGGACATCTCAATGTGAATTCTGAACCTTTCTGAAACAGGAGTCACACATCATATATTGCTCAAGCCACGATGACAAACACAGGGATAAAGAAACAAGTTATCACGAGATGGCCACATAAAAAAAGGAAATATGGCAACAGATACTATGTTATTCTGGGGAGAACAAATTCTCCAGAGCTTGACAATGTGATTTCTGAGTATTTCTTGCACAAATATGACAAATCATATACCGCACAAACCCCAACAACTAACACAGAAATATAAAAAAAATGTTATTCCGAAAGGACTGTCTAAAAAAAAGGAACCATGGCAAGAGATATCTTAACATGGGGGAACCATATCTCCAGAAAGTTACATGCCAGTACTTGCTTTATATTATAACTAGTAAAGATCAAAAATTTCATGCAACCAGTTAAATCTTCTCCTTTACTGGTATCACACATCTGCAAAAAGATAACATATCCGAGATGTCTGTAAGACTAGCAAGCGCCAAAAAGGAATTCTGTGACTTCTTCAGAAAGTGACATCCCAGTACTTGATTAATATTATGAATACCTAAAATGAAAACAATTCATGCGACCAGTTAAAGCTTCACATTTACTAGTTTCACAGCTTCTAAAGATATCACACGTTCGAGATGTTGGAAAGACTTTGTAGCGACCACCAAAAAATAAATTAACTTACTCCTTCATCCCACATGAATAACACTGTTAACGCACAACTTTTACACAACCTCGCATTACTATATTACGACTTCCACACCTGGTATTGTCCTGCTTTGCAGCATACCATTCATTGCTTTTCCGCAAAGCAAAGCGCAACCACATTAGCAAGAAAGCATCCAATAGTTCCCCGCCAACCCAAGACACGATGGGAGATAGTCACGTGAAAATTTGCACAGCACTTGAGCAGACAAATTAGAAAGGTTAGCAGTTCCGTCTACAATGCTAGCTTCTTGTGAACGAAAAAATCACTTCACACTCCTTAAGCACTGCAAAGACAGATAATGACACCATACACAGTGAAATTTTTTTTCACTGGTGTATCTGTAGGACTTGAACTCAGTTAGTGAAGCATTTTCTCTGTTTTTGTGTCAGTCAGTGCCGATGTGCAAGTTTCACACAGCTTGAACTTGCCACAACCCGATTTCACTGTGTGTCCGCAGAGGTGATGCAGTGGTTGTTTGTCAGTGGAAAGCAGTTCCCCCATCGCCGCTTGGCTGTCAGAGAGGACATTGACCACCTCGGCAAGCATCTGGTCTTCATTGTCGGGAAGTTCCCATGCGGACTCATCTTGAACCGCTGCGGCGCCACCCTGTTGCAGCACCTCCTCGTTTGGGGATTCTGCTTGGCGTGTCAAAATAAAATCTGCGAGGTATTCTGCGTCGTACATTTTATAGTTCTCCGTCCTACAGGGCTAGAAGAACTGTGAGAAATTATTTTGCGCAAGGCAGTCTTAAATTGCAGAGGTCGGGGTGTTGCATTCTTTTGCCTTATCCCGCTGAAAATGTTTTTGAGGGCGTCTTGGGTCAGTCGGCTGCGGAACAGGGGCTTAAAGTTGTTCTGCATCAAGTACAGGTTCTGCAAAGAGAAAGCTGCAGTTGTCGAAATCACGGCACCTGTCTGTACCGGCTTCCAAGAAGGGCTCTTGCCTGGCAGATGAATGGTCATCTTGAAAAGACACAATACCTCGCTCAGGAACTCTATGATATCATCATGTTTCTGAGGGTTGAGCTCAATCATTGCTAGGCTCTTGGTACGAAAGGTCATTAAGCGGAACCACTAAATCTGTCTCGAGAAACCAGGCCGTGGTGATAGCAGCAGGAGACATCTTTCCTTGTTTAACAAGCACTCGAGTTGCTGACCAGAACAGCTAGGGCCGAAGACACACAATTATTTTCATTATGGTTCGGGTCTCGATGCTTGTCTTTGAGATGCGAAACAAGCTTCAGTGCGCTTGTCCCGTCCTTTTGGGCCACCTCTCGAACATAGCTGAGGGACACCTGCATATTGGAATGTTTGCATGACGATTATCCATCAATATTAGGGTGAATAACTCTATGCATGGGCATTTCAATCAATCAATCAATCAATCAATCGTTTTATTTATGGCCTTTAAGCCAACGGAGACCCTAGACAAAAAGCTGCCAGTGGCAGCTTGACGAGGTCTGGGGCCCGTCTCAAATTTGTCAGCAGGACATCCATTCAGAACACAAAAGGATATGCAAAGGAAAGATACGCTGAGTAATCACTTCATGCATACAACTTCTAACAGTATTATACAAACCTTATGTTCCCGTATACCAACACAACCCCTCCCCCCCTTGTGTCAGAGTATAACACCCATAAAGCTGTCTTTTCAGCTTGTAAGGATTAACTGCGAGTGATGATTGACGAGACGGAAAACTTACCTCGGGTGTTTGGAGTTTGTTCCTCTTCATAATTTTATCTGGAATGAAGATGAGCTGTCCGCGTACGAGATGGCCTCGAAGGTTCTTCAGCACGTGCGGTGCGTCGGCTATGAAATACAGCTGTTGGTCAGGCCCATTGGCACACGGGTGAACACACGAGACTGAGGTCTTGCCATGCTGTGTGGATAGCACCAATGCCACAAATGCTCCAAATGATCTGGTTCCCTGGGCCCATATCTGTGAAGATTGCATCAATCCGGAGGCCGATTAACTCGCAATCCTTGATGAAGGTGAAGATGAAGTTTCTCATTACTAACTAGCAGAATGGCGTCCCCGGAAAAAAGTTGATTTCTAATGCCTACACTAGGTATTGCTGGTTTATGAAATACTAGGGCGAATTTAATTTCTAAAAAGTAGTTTTGCGCTTTTTCACATCACCATTTTAATTTTAATTCTAAAGTAGTTTCACTCAACATTTAACAATGAACCTAGAGCCAATTTATCTGCAGGATAGATGTCAAATTAGTTTCTGAGAAAAAGCTTGCTACCTGTATTGTGGTACGTCACAGTCTGCTTCCAGCGTGATGACATTCCACCAAGCATAAACACCATCGCATGTGTTGCACGTCCATCGGTTCTGGTGGACTTTGGGCCTAGTTTTGTGCTTAGCTTTCGAATGAGTCCTTTTACAGAAAAAATCATAGTTTTTGCGTGCGGTGATCTGTATCTCATCAGTCATGAGGGCTGCGTTCCGTTCCTCACATTCTAGAGACTTAGGCCTTGAGTGATGGAAAAAGTTCAGTCAGGATGCCTGGAATTCAAGTATGTGCATAAACAATTAGAATTGAATGCAAATATTTTCTAAGAACTAAGAAAAGATATCTAGAGAAGCACCGTATTATTTTTAATCTATAATCCGAGGCAAGACAGCAATAGGAAGCAAACTCACCAAGCCTAATCTTGACATGCTCTACCTTTCGTCGAAGTGTGCGGCCACTGGGTACCGACACAAAATTCTCATTGATGTACGTGTACCCTTTGTTGCCACATGCACAACGCAGCTTCATGGCCATCTGGACAGAAGCACCTGACCATTTTCCACATCGCATGCCATCTCTTCTGACGCACTCAACCTGAATAGAAATAAAAGGGACACAAAACACTTCATCTGAATTCATGAGTAAGCAAAATATTGATGTGACTAAATTTTTCAGCTTACTTTGCTGTCTGGGGAACAATCTCAATACGATTGCTCAGAACAATAAACAATGGCAAACATTTCATCAGCGCGTAAAAATTAACCAAGATAGTTCAGTGCACTATTGGGACACATAGTCATACTTGATTTGCTTATAGAACGCTCCAATTTCCTGATTGCATGTGCAAACGAAACAACCTGTAAAGGGAGCTAAAACCTGTGCATTGGCTTGTGCTGAACACAACCTATAAGACTCATTATGGAAATAAATATTCTGCCACTAGGGATTGCTGAAAAACAGACAAAATCCCTTTTATTACTTATTACAGAAAGAATAAACAAAAAGGACGGACAAGGACATGTCCGTTTTTGTCCGTCCTTCTTGTTCATTCTTTCTGTAATAAGTTATAAAAAACAACGCGTTCACGTTCAACCATGTCCCTTTTATCCTGTCTTAGTAAAATAATGAATACAACAGTTCATTCCCCACTTACTTGATCATCCGTCAGGAGCATTCGAAGGTCACGTAGAAGATTTTCTTTGTCTTTCTCCAGCTTTCTTGCTAGTCTCTCAGAATTCTGAAGCTTTCTTTCAAGTCCCTTTATTCGTTCTTCATGAATGAGGCACACTAAAAAGCATGCACGTCTTAATATGTGAGGACAACTGCAGATTACATGCTAGAAGAGGTGGAAAAGATCGTGTTTATGCAATCGAGCCAAAGAAATATCTTGTCTACTTTCCGTCATCGCAGAGGTGTGTCCGTCCTCCATGCCCGGACCCAGAGTTTGCAGGTCTCCGTCACCTGTCAAGGCAAGCAACACGAGCTTAGTATATTTGAGTCTGGCGCATTGACGAAAGGAGCATTTGTCAGTCGTCCCAGAGTCTTAGGACAGACTTCTAGCAACTGGTGCAAAAAGGAAGGGAGCCTGGGACATCTCGTTTAACTATTTATGGGGAAACTGCGTGTGGGAGCACACCATTCGTAGACGCCTGAGTGACGAAACTGAACCAAACTTTACGCAGCATGTCCCATTTACTCTTCAACATTTGGTGACTGAGTAATTAACAGTGGGGCTTGTTCCCAAGGCAATTAAATTATACATAAATATCACCATTCCAATAAATAATGCTTAGGAATTCTGAAGCACCAGGTGCCTTGGCAATTGTCACAAAAAGCAGGACACAGCAGAAATTCACCTAGCAGCAATTTCACTATGTTTGGTATTTATCTGCAAGTTGAAAAACTTCCTCAATTACAATAAAAAAACTAAAAAGAAATGCACCACCAATAATATCTTCGCTGACTAAGAAGTCAATCTTTGATTTTTTGCTTTATTCTTACAAGTAGAACTCGTTTCGAGTTTGTTTCAAAAACACAAATAAGAAACGCGAGAGACTGCGGTGAGAGCACACCTCACAGAGGAAACGTTTCCACCGCGACCATGAACGAGCCTACATCCCGGCAGCTCCGGCAGCAAAACGCGTGAAATTGATATCCAAAGCTCGTTCGCTAGCGGGATAGCACACGCCCAAGGAATATGTCACACAAATGAGCCATATAACAAACGTGTTGGATAAATAGTGGAGTACTTACACGGCGAAACTCTTTCCCGGGGAGGTTTCCTCTTTGCATGTGGCCGTGGCTACAAATGCGCGAACACCGACGGCAAGGCGTTCGGTTTCAGTTTACGTTCCCCGTCCGCTCGATGAGCTTCGTACGCGTCTGACATAAAATTATCCTGTCAGTTAAAGAGGCATTCCGTATTATTACAACCAAGACAGATGGAAGCTGGCGTCGCTGCTTACCTCGCAGAGTCGTGCCTGGGTCGACGGCGTTAAGTTTTACGGTTTTTTTTTCTGCAACCATTCGTTTCTTCGAGTAGCGTATAGCTCGCTTTGCTTGCCAGATGGTAGCCTAAACAAAAGTTTGGCGTCTTCGAACCGGCCGCTACACCCGACCGCGCAGCACGTTGGCATGTTGCAACCACGTTGCAAAACACAGCGTCTTGCGCGCAGCCGTCGTGCGCGAATGTACCAAGATGGCAGCCGAGACAGCCTGCGGTAGCTCCACGAGACAATTTATACCACGTGACGTCCCTTGACCAATCCTACGGCGGCGTTATTGGAGTTCTGCCACATCAAAGAATAGCGCTACTTTCCCCCGATCCAGCGACTTTAGCTGGAATGACTAGGCCATCCTCTCGACGTCAGCCTCGCCTCAACTTTGCTCATCCCGAGACAAACTACGTCACGGCGGCGTTGAATAACGTGCTCTCCGCTGGCTGTTCTCCGTGCGCTTGCCAGAGTGGGCCGTATTTAACAAAAAATACAGCCATCAGGCTCAAAATACGAACTTGCTATTGTCTTTTACGGATATTGCGGATCATGTTGAGCCTATTTGTGAACACGACGGGTATATTTCGAATTTTGTTGAAGTATCCCTTTCAAGGCAGAAATCAGCCTGTCCCAGGAGAAACGCTCCAGTATCCCGGTTCGGGACAGACTGTGACATCCTTGGACACCCTGCAAGAACACCCATTGTGTCCCAGGGGGCCCTTGAATGTTCCAGAGCTGTGCCAGTAATACCACTACTAATAATAGCGACACATCGTTAGACATATATTCGCATAAACTTAACGCCACGGCCGTACAATGATATTCTCGTAATATTTTTGCAGACGTTTCTTTCTTATCGGATGCGTGTGAGGAAGAAACCTACCTCGACTTCTTTCACTAAATGGTTGTCTTTCAATATAGGCTGAAAGATACAAGCAAATAAAAACAGAGTCGTTATGAAGTCCATTCCGAGAGGACTAGTCCAACACCATCAATAATAATAATAATAATAATAATAATAATAATAATAATAATAATAATAATAATAATAATAATAATAATAATAAATCTTTATTCGCAAATTGCCCAGTACCAAGATCAGTTTCGGGTCCGATCAAAGCCATCAGGGGCTTGTGGGATCAGACCCAGCAGTTTAATTGACAAAAGTATCACAGGCACGGCGACGACGAACACTCAACCAACACACAGAAATAGGCTAAGCCTCACAGGGCCCTGGAGTCACACAGGCACGATGAGGACGAGAACACAACACACACTCAGTTGGATCAACATTGTAGATCCTTCGAGTCGCACAGGCACGACAACGACGAGCACACGCCAACAATCACACAGTTGGTAGAACCTCGGAGGGCCTTGGAGAGTAGTGCGAGGTCACGTGGCACGATAAGTCGTAGAATGAGGTGGAAGAGAAAAGGGAACAAAGCAAACGCAGACGCGCACCCATGCGGCATCTTGGGCGACTGAATTCGGTATGATCATAAATGTAAAAAAAAAGACAAATTTAAGCATGATTGAACACTTGATGCTGCAGGGAGGACACCGAAAAGGTAGGGCGGGTAGCATAAGCAGAAGATGCAGTGTAGAAAGCAGGAGCATTCGCTCAAAGGCACAATCACATACCTAAAAAAACCTTTGCCCAGGTTACTGTCTAGTAATGTCAGAAAATACATTTTGCAGCTTCCTTTTCAATTGCTTGTTAGAGGTGATGGAACTGAGCGAGTGCGAGAAGTCATTAAAAAGGCTAGGTACATAATGTTTGCGCAGACTCTCACCATATCGAGTCCGTACCGAAGGAATTTGATAAGGAACGAAACATCGGAGTTCACGGCATGGATTGGATGGAATTTTGAACTCGCTTTCCCAAAAGTGCCGCCTGATAACTGTTTGAACAAAGAGCGAGTAAAAGGATGGCAACTGAAGAGACTCAAAAAGATTATCAGTACTAGAGTATTGCGTGTGATAGGCAACGCTTTTGAGAATACCCTTTAAAATCCGATCGATTCTTGAATGCCATTGGAGGGAGCAATTAAAAAATACAGTGATGCCGTACCTCAGTACGCTGTACGCTAAGGCGTGTATTATGTTTTTTTTAATGGATAACGGTAAAATCCCTTTAATGTTGTGCATGAAACAACAGACTGTACGAAGACGTTGACATAAATGAGACATATGAGTACCCCACGCTAAATCACAATCAAAGTGAACACCTAAGTATTTCATAGAGTCAACATATTGTATTGGAGTACAATCGGTACAAGTGCAGTTAGATGTATGAAGATATAAGGGGAAAGTCAAATTCACATTTTTTAATGGATTACGAAAACATATCAGTTTCGTTTTTGCAGTATTAACTCGAAGCTTGTTTGTAGAGAACCAGTCCATAAGGTTAACAGCGTCCACCTGAAGCATTTCCATTGCCCGCTGGTAATCAAGGTGCCGAGAGAATAGGACGGTGTCGTCTGCATACTGATGTATGAAGCAGGTGGTAACAACAGATGAGGTGTCATTTACATATATGTTGAACAATAAAGGCGACAGGATAGACCCCTGTGGAACACCAGATGTTAAGCATGCCAGAGCACTACGAATGTTGTCAACACAAACAACCTGGGTACGATTTGATAAGAAGCTCTTAATCAAAGAATAAAATGGCCCCCGGAAGCCGATTCTTTGCAACTTGCTTAAAAGAACGTCGTGATTTACGGTGTCAAAAGCTTTGGCGACATCGATGAAAAGTGCACAAGTAACCATGTTGTTTTCAAAAGAGTGGTGTAAAAAATCAGAAAATTTCTCAAGGAGACAAGAAGTACCACGTCCTGCGACAAATCCGTATTGATGGGGAGATATTATGTTGTGTTTTTCGAGAAAACCAGACATGCAAGTAATAAATGTTTTTCCAAGATTTGCGAAATGCAAGAAAGTATTGAGATGGGTCGGTACGAGGAAACTTTATCAGGTGAACCCCCTTTAAACAGGGGAACTACTAAAGCTTGTTTTAATTCACCAGGGATATTTCCACTCTCCAGGATGTTATTAATTATTACTAGGAGAACGTCCTTTAAGGTGTCATAGTTACGACATAAATCGTTCACATAATTCCGTCAACACCCGCAGATCTGAAGCGCTTAAATCCGAAAATATATGATCGCAGTTCAAATTCAGAAAGAAGAGGAAGAAACGCCGATTCTAAGACAGACGGAATGGCGGGTGTTGAAATCACTGCAGTAGATGAGCTAAGAGTTGAGCAAGCAAAAAAACTATTGAGCGCGTTGACAGTCAGATTCATGTCAAATCCGAAATGTTTTCTAAGCGTCAGGGAGACATTTTTTTTTAGAGCCTCTAAGCTCGTTGACTACCGACCACGTGAGTCTCGGGTTGGAACGGGCGTTCGAGATCTTATTTGCAAAATATATTCGCTTTGCAGACCGAAGGAGAGCGTTTACACGGTTTCTATAAATTTTGCATTCCAGTTTGAGAGCAGCGTTCGTAGGGGAGCGTCGGCTCCTTTTCCACAGTTTCTCTTTATGATCGATAGCATCAAGAATTTCTGACGTCAACCAGGGAAGTTTTGGTTTGCGCTTTTTTATACGAACTACAGTTTTTGACATCATCTGAAAACGTTTTATAATTTCAATGAATTTTGGGTACAAGCTTATCGTGTCCACCGAGGACATGAATTCCGACCAGTCAAAAACTTTGATCAGCCGATCAAACCTGTTTATATCAAGCTTCTCTACTTGACATATTGATTGAATCTCTTTATGGTGCTTGGAACAGAAAGTATATCGACAGGTGACAAAGTAGTGATCAGCTAGCTTTTGTGAAATAACAGATGACTGAACGGAAGCATCAGATGTTCGAACGTTGACATGGTCTAGGCATGATGAAACCAATTTCTGATTGAGCACTTCCTCTCTGGTGGAACTTTGAATGGTGGAATGTATCCCATTCTCCGAAAGTAGCGAGAGGTAGTCGCAGACGACCGGCTTGGACTTCTTGAGAGTATCGATGTTTACATCACCCACCATACATAAATGACTTTCAGTAGTTAGTGTTTTTAAGTTTTCATTTAACTCCTCTAAAAAGGTAGTACAGTTAGAGGAGGGAGGTCTATACAGAGTTATCAGATAAATTGAATGGATTGCGTTAAACACCCTTAGAGCTATGCTTTCTGACGACGTGAACAGCATTTCTACTTCTTCAACTGTCCAAAACTCTTTCACATAAATAGCTATTCCACCTCCTCGAGCATTCTGGCGGGTATAAAAATAGTTTTGAAATCCCGGTAGTTTGAATAGCGAAAGATGATGTACACCCATATTGATTTCTGTTAGCACCAAGGCATCTATCCGGTCGTGAACTTTATCAACAATAATCTTCAGTTCGTTCCAGTATTTGCGAATGCTTCGAATGTTTACATGTGCAACAGTGAAGCTATTGGAGCAAGAGGCATCGAATGAGGCATTAAAAGCATGGAAATTAGTGAACTCAGAAAAACTGACTGAAGCCATTATTTAATCAGATCCAGGTCACCTCGTTGCAGAATTCTTATCGGAGGAGCTCCCTCTTCTTTTTTTGCATAAATTCGTGAGTGTTTAACCCAAACGAATTTGTAACCGCATTCTTTTCCCCGAGACCGAGCCAGCCAGAAAAGCTCTCTGTTCATCGGGGAAAGATTATCGTTAAAATATACTCGTTCCGAGGAATCCTTTCCAAAGGACATACGAAGTTTGACGCGAGCCTGCATCCAGCGGTCTTTAATGACCGATGAAGCAAACCTCACCAAAATGGTAGGATTTGCAACTTGTTTTCCAGGCAGCCTGTGGGTAGATATAACATGAGCTGGTTCATGGCCATCAATGGCGAGCTTGTCAGCCAGCTGCATCAGGACAGACGCAAGAGTTTCATTTTGATCCACCTTCAGACCTTGGATCTCCATGTTATTTAGGCGAGAAGTCTGATCAGCCTCGTTTATCTCCGTTCTCAAGGTTTGTATTGTCCGTGCTTGTTCAGAAACAGTGGTCTTCAAGGTGCTCATTTCAGCCTGTAGATCCTTGACTGCAGTCTCATGAGCAGTTGCAACTGCTAGCATGTCGTCATACTTGGCGCTTAGAAAAGTGATCGAGCTCTGAACCTCTTCAACAGCCGTCTTCATTAGTTGTATTGACGGTCTGAGCAGCAGAAGCTCGTTAACTTTTTGGGGAAGCTCAAGCAGCGTGTCGACACTGGTCTTGAGTGAAAGGAGAGAATCAAGTTTCCGGCTCATATCAAGAATCTGCGCTGCGAGCGTGGAGGAATCACACTGGAAGCTCGTGTCAAAGCCCGCCACACCAACGTCAAGATCAGTACGAGTGGTTTTGGTGCGGCATACCTTGCACCTCCATTTTTCTTTTTTTTCAGTGGTCATAGCGGTAAAAGTGGCCTCGCTAATCGCTAATAATAATAATAATAATAATAATAATAATAATAATAATAATAATATTAAATAATAATAATAATAATAATAATAATAGTAATAATAATAATAATAATAATAATAATAATCTTTTTTTTATTTTAAAGTGTGCACAAACAGCTCGAGACATTCTGTGTGGTAGGCAACACATATAACGCGAATATCAAATAAAAAAAAAACTTTCAGCCTTTCCACTTTGGCGAAGATGGAAGAGCCGCTGAGCTGCAGCTTTCGTTCTCGACGCTGGCTTTCCGGGCGAGCGATCTGCTCTTCTTTCGCAAGGGAATCTGAAGCGCTCAACGCGTTGGAACTTTAGGCGATAGTGGCCTCGCGGCGGTTGCGAAACCCTTCGCGCTGCTGCGCACATCGCCGCTCGTTCCGTTCCCGTCTGCCGTCATCTATGAGCGACGACGGTAACCAGAGTGTTGTGTGGACCATGGGTGTCGATATTTGTTTTGTACCGGACACGATCCAGGGGAAACTAACCCTTAACAGCTCTGCTGTAAAAACAAAAAAAAAGAACGCAGGTATCTAACTACGCAAGTAATGTACTATCGAAACGGTAGTTTGCACATATTAAATTCGAGTATATTTTTAAAAGATGGGGTAAAATGCGCGTGTATGTGAGGGGCTAGAGCCTCTTACGAGCAGGGAGTTTTGATGAACGAAGAGCGTGTCGGTGTGGGCCAACAGTGAAGAAAGACCAAACATGCACAACGAAGACGATGCCACCGAGCATTTTAAGGAGCAACTGTCATATAGCGAACAGCGGATTAAAGGAGAGAAAATAGAGGAAAGAGAGGGCAAATAAGAAGAGAGGAGAGAGGGAAGATACGATAAGATAAATTGTAAAGTCAAGTGGACAGAGTCGTCTCTGATTCGAGAAATTCAACTTCTGTCTTTATGAGAAACAGTGAGGGATTAGAAACGTTGACGTTTGCGCTGTTCATGGCGATTGACTCAATAATCTCCCGGTCATATCTGATGGTATCCCCCCCCCCCCCCAAGATTCTTGTGTCTTCAAAACGCCGCAAGCCTGAGGCCAGCTGGAGGCATAGGTTTGAAACGAGTGCTCCCTCAGCGCTGGGCTCACGAAGCACTCGTGTTCTGACCATCACAACACTTGTCCGGCTGGAACGCTTTTTCAGTCCTCGTGTCCAATCTGACCTCCAGTAGGTGTCCTACTATCGTGGACAATGTAAGCTGAAGCAGTCTCTCAAGCTCTTTTGGCTTTCCGGTTGGGAATATAATTTTTTGAGAGCCGTGGCGTGAAATAGGAATCCAACGGCAAGTTGAGGTCCCACACTTTGGGTTCTTCGACGATTGGATAGATAATAGAGCCTATGTTGACCGGAGATGGCGGAATGATAGGCTGTTTGAGCCCATATTGCCCTCGGGGGTACGTATACAATCTAGCAATACGGCCAAGTTATTCAAAGTAGGTGGGGTTGACGTGACAAACAAGTACGATCGTCATACTGCATTTGTAGGCGTGAGTGGGACTGTCGTCACGTAGATTGTAATACGAACACCATAAGGTGTCGCGCAGGCTTGTCGACGGGCCTCATGAAGGTGTTCAAAACATTTTCTTTTTATGCATTAAAAAAAGCTTAGGAGGAAGGCGACATTTGTTTGGCGCTTATATTATGCTTCGAGGCGAATGCCACGTGCAAAAGGATAATCGTAGATCTCGATAGTCTTATTAACTAAAATTTAATCATAAACTTTTTATTCGCGGGATTGGTGCGTCTGTTTAATATGAAAACCTAAAGACGGCCGTATTCCGAGACTGTTCTAATCTGTAGAGCTTTCGTGGCCGAGATGGAGTCATCGAATTTGCCACCCACTGCGGCTATTTACTCCTTTAATACTGAGATGGAAAACAAGAAAGCCCTTCCCAACGTTACGCAGACGCTGCGTATGACATTTTGTATAATTGGGGGATCGGTGGCCGAAAGGGCTCGCGCACACCAGCTCGGAGCACGTGGAGCAAAAGCTCGCTCTGCAGAACCCAGGAATCCTCGGCTCAATCCCAACCCCTGCCAATTTTGATCTGGATGAGCATCGTACCGGCGTGCGGTCGTGTATCACGACTTCGTGTTGCACGTTAATGAACCCAGGGTAGCAGTTGTACTGCACTGGCTAAATTGCTCATCTTTAAGCTGAGAGACAAGTCGCCAATTGAGGCAGACTAACTCGCGGCTGTTTAAACATACAGACACCAATTTTTTTTTAAGCGATTTCGCAGCTTTATTGCTTTATGAAGACCAGCCTTCGATGAAATACCTTTCAGAACTCCTTTTTTTAATTTGTTATTTGTAAAGTATTGGGAAGAAACACCTTGTAAATATACACTCATTTCAATATTTTCCTTTCTGCCCAAGCCGTCATCATGATCGTCATCATCCTAGGTGCATAACACAATGACCAAACATACGTCATGGTGGCAAGCGAGATTGCACGCCACGTTAATATTATGTCAGGTTCACATAGCGCAGTAAAATGTTCTACAAGTGAAAAAAATATTTGCGAGTGAACCTTTATTACTGCACTAGCCGGATGTTATTCAAAGCAAGGCTGAACTCCAAAAATGAAGTTTACTCAAACTCTTTGACTTTCACCGAAAAAAGAATTATCGCTATATTTAAATTGCACAACATTTTGTTCAACAATTCGACCCAATATAAAAGCATGCTTGCGAACAGGTCCGAGAGACCTCGAAGTCTCCAAGACTGCTTTTTGGGTGCCTAAGTTGCAGAAGTATCTCACAAAATAATTTTTCTCAAATTAAAAAAAAAAAAATTCGTAGACCAATGTTTACATCGTGAGGTTAATTTTGACTTAGAAGCCACTGCTAAACGTGCGTCTATTTTGGTGTTCCTCACCGAAGCAAAAATATGAAAGAACAGCACTGCGCCATGCTAAAAATTAAGTTTCGCGAACTAATATTACGCTAAAAGCTATTTCGTCGTGCAAAGTAATATTTTTAGCATAAATATGTTATCCAGGCAATTTTTAGTCTGGTAATTTACTGTTTCTTTTTTCACTACACAGAAATACGAACAATCGAACAAACAGGCGACAAAATTGACCGGAAAATGGGACAGAAATAGGAAATTCTTACATATATATTTAGTTTACTAATATATATATATATATATAAACGGATCACAGCACAAAGTTGTCCGCCCCATAATTAGGTAGAGTACATATTTGAAAAAGCGGGTGTTTTGCTATTTTGTACGATGAATTCGCTCGTGGCGCCATTTCTAGAAAATATTGTGCAACGATTTTTTGTGATCTATTCACGTCGTATAGTTGTGAATTTTCTATCTTTCCGAACACGAGTCTTAGCGTCAGTGACACCTTAAGAAACACTGGGCACGGCGAGTTCTGAGTGCCTTATAATTAATCTACAGGCAACAAGAATGTGCCTGAAACGTCATTCTCGAGGCAAGGAGCCTGATTATAAACCATGCCCTGCGCTTTTTCTAAGCTGTTTGATTATACGCCATGGATGCAGAGTAGCTCTCTTCTATATTGATTATATCAAGGAGACAGAATTTATCCTCACCTTACGTTTGGCCACTTTTGCTTCGACGCACGTAGCCCACTTCACTACCTACAAAAACAATAATATATCAGAAAAAAAGAAACCGTGAGTGTGCGTGCGACCAGATGATAATAAAGCATGGTAATCTAAAACCCGCAACTGCGAGTCGAAAAAAATTAAGAAACTTTCAAGTCGAAGGTTAAGACAAAAGACGTTCTGCTAATTAGACTTGAAAATTTCTTAATTTTTCCACACCACCGTCTCAGGTGTAGCGTTCTGATTATTAATATATGGTCTCTTCAAAGTGTTTTTAAAACAATTGGCGACATATATGATATCTTTATATGATCTAATTTTACAACAATGATTTGTTATTCCATTAAACATTTTTAAGAA
This sequence comes from Ixodes persulcatus, assembly GCA_013358835.2. NCBI lineage: Eukaryota > Metazoa > Arthropoda > Arachnida > Ixodida > Ixodidae > Ixodes > Ixodes persulcatus. The sequence goes on from JABSTQ010005352.1 coordinate 18,538, forward strand.
GCCAGAGACTTTACGAACGCAGAACGCGTTGTCGATTACGAGAATTCATTATCAGGTTTTTTTTTAAACAATTAATTTTCAATAGACAACAAGCCGGTAGCGATCCGTTCATCGAACGTCGTTTCATCGACAGATCGTTTGATCGAAACGCCATGTTTCATTGAAAGATCGCTTCGTAAGCTGATCGTTTAACCCACAGCTCAGATAAGTTTTTTTTTGTTTCTGTAATAAGCTGCACCAGACTGTCGCCTTGAAGCGGCGTGTACAAGTGGGTCAGGCGAGGAACCATTTGTTTTCTATTTTGCCGCCCGAGTCTCGCCGTGAAGAGGCGTGAATGGGGGAGGGGGGGGGGGTTGAAAACGCACCCTGTGATACACGCACGACAAAATGTCCCTGCAGCATGCAATTCCCGTAACGAGTGTTGATGAAACGTTAGTGTCGAGGAAACTTGTGTCCATGAAAAGTTTTACACGAAACGTAATTTCACGAAGCGAGTTGCAACGAAACAATGGGGACCCACTTAATCCTAGTTCACACATTTGCGTTTGAGTGTCATCGGCTGCGTAGATGTCTCAAATTGCGAGCTTCTGACTTGTGACATTACGACATGAATATGTCACTTCAGTTGATATCACGGTGACTAAATTCAATCTCATAGAAACTTTAGTGTAGAAGACAGTACACCAAGCTCTGCCCCATCAAAACTGCGATTTTTGCTCACAAATCGGGGTATGCATTTAACTGTCGAAATTAACTAAAAATGCCATTTACACCAATTATAGCTCAAGATAATTCCCGAAAAGCTTAAAATGTTTTTATATGATCGCTAATGATCATCTGGAAATATACGAATCTTAAAGGGACACTGAGGCATTAAAGGGACATTAAAGCGGACTTTATGTTCACCTAGGTTTAAAGTTGAACGTGACATATGAGAGCCCAACAACCCAGAACACAATTTGCAGCTCGAAATTTATTTTCTTTCAGCCCGAAAACCGCCGATCGAGAACCGGCCAGTTTGGGTCGCGCTCGCTCTCTTCTCCGTGTCATGTGTCGTTTTCTATGGTGTAGACGCAACCACCAAATATAATCGAAGTCGCCTATCACCGAAGGCACGCAAAATAGAAAAACAAAATATACCCACTTTTGTGGGTTCTAAAAGCTGCAAATATGTTGATAAAGAAAAGAAGAAAAAAAGGAGGTTGCAGAAAGAACCGGGAGCACACTGCATTTTCCGCGTAATTCTCAACATGGCATCGTATCGCGGGATTCGCTGGATGGACGGCTGAACGAAGCTTTCTAAGCGAAGGCGGCGGACGTCGGGCGTGAGACATCTACTTCAGAACTGTTGTTCGCCGTACCGCCGAATACTCCTTAGCTCCGAAAGAGAAGAGGTACGGCGGAAACCAGACAACCGGCAACCTTTCGAGCCTTTCCACTCTGGCTTGCCGACTTGCGGCCGGACATTACTTTATGCCCACCATAGTGGGCATAAAGTAATGTCCGGAATAAAAAAAAAACTAAAAGCTTTTTTTTTGTTTTTGTTTAATGCGTATTGTTTTGTGTTTTGTTGTTGCCTGGGATTCTTGTACTGTTTGCCGTGATTGACTGTCTCTTTGTTCTGCAGGAAAGCAAACTGACAGGCACATTTTAGAGTGTGACATCGCGACATCACGTGACATAATCACGGGCTTTGTGTCACGTGACCGCTGACCTCGAAATTTAGCGAGAAAGTGTCGCATGTTTCCCCCAAGTTTAGATTTTTCGTAATTCTGACATGACAGTATAAAACATGCTCATTTCTTCCCCACTCCCGCTACAGTCTTAAAGCAGACCAGCAGTATGAATAAGGAAAATGAGTTAGCGTGGCTCGCTCGCGTTGCCAGCTGCCTAAAGTATATGCTCTGAGAAGAGAAATCGAGTGTAAATATCACAGAATGGAACTGGACAGTGGAAGTGTAGAATATTCTTTCGGTACCGGGTGAACCTCCAAACAACACTGTAGCTATGGGGTGTAGATTTTCTCATGTTTATAAAAAAAATCGGCAAAGTTCTTTTTTCGTGTTTTTACTAATGTTACTATTTGTTGTTGTTTTTTTCATGACGAACCCCAAAAACGATGATTGTAGTTTTTAAGAAATTCTAATGAAAAACAGTTTCAAGGCTTATCAGAAAAAAGGGGGGGGGGGGCGGGAGGGGGGGGGTGGTCAATAAAATCACTTCTAACACACAAAAAAAAGAATGACAAAAATCAGTGTTTTTTCGGTTTTTATTTTTATTTATCACACCAGTAGATGTTTATCGGGGTTCTTTCTGCTCCTTTGTAACATATTTTGTGTGTTTGCCACCACCAATCTCTACTAAAAGCGGCTGGATGGCGCTTAGCTGCTCTCCGAGCCTGGTCCAAGTGAAGCCACCGGAAGTTCGTTGCTTGTCCCGGAAGTCGGGTGTGCACTGGGCTTGCTAGTGCATTCAATCGATATTTTTGTCCATGCTTTTTGGGTCTTTGATTGGGTTTTAATATTCCCGTTCTGAATTAAATCGCGAGAATTAAGCATTTGAACGTGGGACATACGAGCACTTGATAACCTATAATATCAAAATTTCCACATCGAATGGCTTCCCGTGAGACTTCTCGGGTCCGCCTGCACTGTTACTCCGCAGCAAGAAGGCTCTCTTGTGATGACGAGAAAAAGCCCAGCGTTCTGAACGCTGTTCGAAACAGCACTCGGAAGAGTTGAAAAGCCTGTGAAGCGCTCACTTCCGGGACAAGCCGCTTACTTCCAATGCCTTCAAACCTGTTTGCTCAATGCGCCATCCAGTTCTGTGTAGTAGAGATCAGCGTTTGCCACCGACAGATGCTTATCGCTGATTTTCTGTGGACCTAATTATATCAGAGGCACTCTACGAAAGGAATGAAGAAAACAAAAGTGGTCCCATCTTACGTTTTTTCCGGACTTGCAAAACGAAATGAAATCTCGCACAGTGAACGCGTCCAACAGGCAGTCTCTGTTAGCGATCAAGTAATTTTTGTTCATCTGCAGTTGAAAGCACAAAGTTGTTATATAATCAAAAAAAGTTTGAGAACACTAGGAATGACGTCCTTTTTTTTCTCTCTACAGCCAATGTGAGATATTGGCGTTCGTTGAGAAGAACGAGAGCGAATATCAATCAGCGTGACCATAATAACCCCTGCGTTTCTAAAACTGTTGGCCATCGCGTGAACTTTCCGTATCATCAATGGGCTGAGGTACACTCTAAGAAAAAAAGGGTGTAGTCGGGTTATCAGGCGCACTTGCACCCTTTTTCTGAAAGATGCACCCTCCGTTGCCCAGCGAGTGTACTTGTACGCCGAAAATGAGCATTCTCCTCTCCCTTAAAACCTCTAGGTGTATCAGTGCACCACCACGCAAGCCACGCACCCCGGTCACCTTGCGCTTGGATTCCCCCTTGGGGGTCACTTTTTGGGTCGGGCACTTTCTTAGAAAGTATGGAGCTGTCCTGTTCACTCGGTATTGACAGTAGAGGGGACGCTATACTTATTTTAGGCCAATCGGGTCTCGGGGTAAAATCACGTGACTACAGTCTCCAAGCTAGAGATAAGGCGGAGAACGGCACCTGCCTGAAGGCCAAGGCCACGGGTAGCATCCACTGCACTATTAAATTTGGGTGGAATTTTCAAGAGGATATAAGGGACAAAATCCTCTCGTCGTGTTCATTGTTGGGACAACCCTGAAGATAAGCCTTTGCGAGGACAGCCTCTTTTTGTCTTGAAGGAGCTGCAATGTTCGTATACTCCTCACTTTTCTTTCTCTCCCTAAGCTGAAAGCGTGGAAGAAGCTGCGCAGTCGCCGGACCAAAGAACCGGATGCTTTTTTTATCCCTTTTCTCCTCTGACTGGGCGCGGGTAACGGCAACAGCGTGATCATGTGGTAAAGGATTTGCGGATGACGAGGTAGCTCTTTCCGATCCCGAAATGTCTGATTCCCGGCCTACTTTCTTGGGTGCTGCGCTGCGACCAGCGGGGCTGCGGGAGATTTTGTCCGCGACAACGTATTCGAGTGCACCAAGGCTTCCAGTGTTTGAAAAGTCCAACGCGTTCATCGGCAACAAGCGAATTTCTTCAGAAAAGCCCAAGGAATTTATGTGATGCGTTTAGTGTTTGGTTTGGCAAATTACTGCTTCTGCCACATTGTGTTGAATCTTCGAAGACCCCTTTCTTGTCGTTTTTGTGCTTGTGTGGTTGTTCTGCAGTGAGCCCGTGTCGACATCTCGGATTACATATTTCAAGTCCGGTATTTTCTTCGTAAGTCCGCTGCTACCTACTCCTTTGCAGCAATTGACCGTTCTGTTCCGGATTACCTCTAAAATTAGGCAGTGTCTATTTCCTAGCAGCCAGGAAAATAATTTCCCCGAAATTCTATCGGCAGTCACCTGCCATTAGCTGTCTACAATCATGTAATAACTGCAGGTAGAATACTGACTTTCCTATTCATACGGCGTTATGTGAAAACGCGTTTCATGAACAACTTTTCGTTGATACACGTTTTGTACACCTGTTTCGTCGACACTAACGTTTCATCGTCAATGGTTACGTGAAATGCACGCTGAAGGAACATTCGGTCGCGCGTGTGTCTATGAGGCGGGTGCTCACCGACCCAGCCCACCCGGTCACGTCACTTCGTGGCGACAGTCTGTGGCGGCTCATTACCAAAACTTTACCCACCTGTTCCACCCGTACATGTCACTTCGCGCATATAGTGTAGGGCGGCTCATTAAAAAAAAAGATAAGCTAATATAGGAACGCTGATCTAAGCTGTCTTTGAAACATCGCGTGTCGATGAAACGTCGTTCGATGAAGTGATTGTTTCCTCAATGAGTGGCGACTGCCGGCAGAATTTCGGGTAAATATTTCGGCCGGCTGCTGGGAGAATAGACACTACCTAAGAATCACCCCGGTTCTTGTTTGCTCAGTAATCTTCTCAGTTGTCTAACAGCTTCGTTGTACATCTTCACTTATCCCGGATTGCTTGCACGTTTGTACTTGTTTACGAAATAGGCTGCCTAATAAACCTCTAGGAGATATGAAAACAACCCGTTGTGTCTGTTTACTTGCCTTCTTGCAACCACCTGAGGCGCGTACATTTTTTACAGGTTAACCTTGAGGTGGGTGCACAAGGAGGTGTAATGTTACACCATTGAATGAGGTGTATCTATGTTCCCTTTGAGCGGGGTGGCTGTAGAAAACGGTGTGGTAGTAAACGCTGTTGGCGGGTGTATCGCTGTTTCCTATTAGTGGGGGTGGTGTAAAGAACGGTGTAATAGTAAACCCTGTTGGTGGGTGTATGTTTACTCCCAAAACATTGCGTGGGTGTAGAGAAGAGAATACTCGTAAACCCTAAATTGGGGTGTACCTGCACACTGAAACGACACAGAGGGTGTAAGAATGGAGTACTGATACACCCCAAAATAAGGTGTATCTGTGCACCCCCGAATACTGAAGGTGTCTAAAAGGGTGCACAAATGCACCCTGAAAAAGGGTGCGTGTATGCACCTCTTCTTGAGGTGTACTTGTACACCTTTGTGGGTGTTGTATATATGGCAGCACTTACACCCCCTGTGGGTGTACCGACTACTCCCATTTTTAGAGTGTAGCCTCGCAACACTTTATTCACAAAATACGTGATAGTATATCTTTTTTATGGGCCCATACAAGGGTCAACTTTTGCTAAGACGCTGAACTTATTGATTTATGATAATGTTTATTTATTAGGATGCATTACTGTCCCGCTTTTTAATAATAAAAAAGCGGATAGAGACATTGAATGGCTATCTTGACCGAAACAATGTTCTTACCCTTAAAGCACACTGACCCGAATTTATATTGTGCTTCGTCTTCAGCTGTAGTTAATATCATTCATTCGAACAAATACATTATTCGATAATGTAATATATTATTTACCCATATATTATTTTACTAATTAATCTTGTTAGTTTTGTATCGGTTCAATATATCTTGTTTGTCACAATGCCAAAAAGACTCACTGCAAAATAAAGAGAACAGATGCGCGCCGTTTCGTGCTTTCAAAATGGTCAACTTCCGGCGAGAAAGATTTACATTGAAGAGGTTAAGAGGGGACCGCTGGCGCCATCTGTAGGCTATCGCACAAAACAGAATTGTGTCGTTTGCAGACGGACGCCGTATGTAGATGAAAACAATTCCTACGTTATTTTTCTTTATTCGTGTTAGTTCATTTCTTCAAAATTTGATAGACATTATGTACCGCCTAGGGGCACCCCTGTAGTGAATCGCAGCACGATACGTTGAGACGCCGATTTATTCGCTACGTTTAAAATAGGTTGTGTTCATTCTGGCCACATTGCATTTCACGCTAAAAGAAAACATTTTTTTAATTGTGTAACCTTTGTTTTTCGCTTTACCCTCATTTACAATTTTTCATTGTCGGTCTAGCGAATTACTACCATTTTAGTCTCCTAAAACGCAAGAACTGCGCAAGGTTGCGAATTTGGGGCCAACTAGAAGCATTTTTTTTCACTCAATGCCCAATGTGCAGATGAACATAAGGTTAGGGATGTCAAGAGTGTTTGTTCAACTTGACGTTCAAATAGTTTCAGAGGGGGGGGGGGGGAATGTACACTTTGAGAACCAAAAACATTGTCTATAAACAAATCCACTATAACAGAAGCATTATCTGTAGAAACAACTTAGATACAAAATAAATTTTCTATCCAACATGACTGGAAGATAAGAGGCACTTTACTTCAACGCAACATTTTTAATATTATCGAGCAAAAGAGGTTACAATAGTTTGTTATAAAATTAAGAGGATTAGTTTCATTTTTCGCGTAATAATGAATCAGATATACCGATATAAGCGTGTCATTGATTGAGTTAGCTTTTAATGGAAACAATATACCTACACAAGTATTGCACCCTTTCTCCGCCAGGCGGTGACAGATCATTAAGAATTTCCACTCGTGCGCATATAGTCATACTTAAGTCTAACTCCTATTGACCTTAGCGTTAAAAGTTCGACGAAATTCAAGCCTGGTAGTACTTGAAGCACTCTTCGTTACATCCTTGCATTAGACATTATGCGGAGCTTTGTTTTTGTGAACCCCAATCTCGAAAGACAAATGAACGCTTTGAAGATGATCCTCCCTTTCTTTGACTTTAGCAAAAATGGTGAGCTTGTACCGGGTGGTGTCGTGACGTCATTCCCTTCAACGATGGATGGATTAATGCGGCTGAACCCTCTGAATCGGGCGGCAACTTGCGCCACAAAGTCAGTGTTTTTTTTTCTTATCATTTATTTTACATTTATCAACCAATTTCTGGGCGGACGCCCTCCTGCGGTTAATGTTGCAGCATACAATTGACGCGGTTGTGTCGCCCAGTGCAGCTGAGGCCGCGGCGGTGAGAAAGCATTCACGCTTGGTCTACAACAAAGGCTGTCGAAAACAAGAAGTTTCCTCACCATTATACTAGACAAAGATTTTCCCCTGCTGCCGGTCGTGCCGCGTCCCAAAGTTTCTGCCAATTTCTTTACCCTACGCTGTTGGACAAAGAAAACATTATTTTTTTACAGCCCGTGCTGATATGGCATGTAAGCATGTACGTCAAAACATGACCTCTCCCTTGCTCCTACGTCGCGACATGGCGCTCGTCTGTAAAACATTAGATAGCTACACTCAACCCCACTGCGGTGGCGCTGCTGTTGGTACTGCGCATGCGCAGACAGCTGGCGCAGATCTGGTTTTTGAGCAGGCCCTCTACCATGTGTTTGCGAACCGAGTTTTGGTGTACACGCGCAAAGGCACAAATCGGTTAATAAATATAGTTCAGACCCATGAATTCATTCGCGATCATTTATTTAAATATTGACGCTACTAATTCTCCTTTCTAAATTAGGGGAGGATGGCTTCAAATAAAGATGTATAACCGCAAATGCAAATAAAGGCTTACAAGTAATTACCAATTAGCGCACCAAAAATGCAGATGATAATAGAAGTATGGAATTACAACACTTAAACATCATGCAAATAAATATGCCAGCCACCTTCCGTGGATAACGTGTTACTAAGATCATTCCTTTGTAGTTATTTCTGGGTTGAAATATTAGCCAACGACGTTATGTAATGTGGGCTTCATAAACTCGAAAATGTTTCGATGTAGAACGTTCCTCGTCTAGATCGCCGCGTGTAACCGCGATGCCACATTGTCACATGACGTCATGGCGTCATGTGACATCACATTGCAACGTGACTTGATGGTATCACACAATGTCGCGTGATGCCATGATGTAGCCAGGCGACATGATTTATGTGTGTCGCTCTGCGAGCAGACTCTGCGCGATGGTTTCTACCCATCAGCTGCGAGATACACAAGTGCAATATGCATACTAGTGATATCCTGTTCATACATCGCACAAAACACCGTCTGCAGACATGAATGAAGTAAGCAAGCTCGAGGCTTGACCGCAGATTATTCTGCCATCGTGTCTGCAGCCAGCACCGCGCCTTTTGTATTATGTATGGAAAGTCTGACTTGGGCCTTGGGGTTCAATAAAAAATCCCAATTATCGCCGTGACTGTACTCTGAATTCACTGGAGACTGCTCAATTCTTTTTGTGTGTTGGCGTTATAGAGATGCTTCCTGACTGAATTGGGGACGGATTGGACTGATGTAGTTTGGGGTCTCCTAAAAAGGCGGGTGCCTTCCTTATGTCGACAACAAACACGGCTCACCCAAGACGCGCTGTCCGTTTGGAGCGGTGCCCTTCCCGCTACCAAAGAGCGGGATTCGATGTCCAGGTTGTTTTTGTTGGCGATTCGATCGACGCAGAACTCGAACTTCAAGAACGCTGCAAAACGGGAGATAGGGACAGTCAACAACGTATACGTTCAGAGAGGACGGTACGGTTGTCTCTTTGAGGAGAGAGAGGCGAAATACTAACAGCGTAAAATGCCGTTTTAACAGAACAGATTTCGCGGTGTAGTTGACATACCCTGCGGTCCCTGGGAGAACCTGTTCCGTTTCTGTCTTATCACGAATATGCGAACTTTTCAGAACCTCGGGAAGCAATATTGGGGGTCACCATTTCCGGTACACGAAGTGTGTGATCTGATCCGAGTCCTTGCCGAACGGTGACGCAGCTCTCGGTTTTGATAGAAGCCGAGTTCAGGCCGAACCCTGAGGCGGCCTTCGTGTTCAACATATGCCCACAATGCGGGTTCGAAGAACGGCAGACTCAGATGATTGGTGCAGCTGCTATACTTGACGCCGCTCACAAGGCCTCCGCATGCTGTCATTGCTAGTGGATTCCAGACCCACCCCATGCGGCAAACACGCTGCAATAGGCAGACGCTAGGCTCGCGCTCGTTGCGATGTGCTGCAAGACGGGCTGGCGGTGATGTTGACGCGAGCTGGGCGCTGCTACGAGGATCCACGAGTGGTGACGTTTAAGAAGGAAAGGTGTCAAGCCTTCTCTTCGAGGCTGTACGGGCGGAATCACGGCTTCCGCCGCTCAAGTTTTTGCCTGGCCAAACGCTGCGCAGCATTTGCGGGACAAAAGCCCTCCACTTTCATTTCGCTCTGCGAGAAGTGATAACCATGAAAAAATATCCCAGGAAATATTTGTAAATTAGGAAAGCACTTGGTGTAAGTCACCAATATTAAATTCAAAAAGTTGCTTGAGGTGTGCGATACGCAAATGAAATATTCTACTAAAATATTAAAAAAATAAAGAGTTAGTTCGACGATAATACGTACTGTTGCTACATTCCTGCATGTTGATAAATATTGAGAAAACAGAAGGATATAGATCCATCAACATTGCAATAAAGACGAGGGCTTCTGCTCCTAGAAGCTTCGCCATGGTCACTTTCTGTCTGTCTTGTTGCCTGGCGACTCGGCAGCTTCGGTACCTTCCCGCTGAGTGAGTCTGAAGAATGTTAGGTTCTCGTCAACACATCTTGTGACACGTCAGGACCTCAAAACTCATCACTTCGAGCCCCGATTCTAGGAATACCAGCTGTTCGCTGAAATAGCATCGCCATTGTTGTGAAAGAACTTCGGACGTGGATCCCATAGAGCTCGTGCTTTTGTTTAGCATCTCGTAGAGATTTAGTGCCAGCTTTACCGGACAATGAATGTACCTGAACGATCATTGCATCAAAAGCTTTACTTTGAAATCGGCGCAGTTTTGCGCTCCCTTATCAGAACTACACGGGGGTCGTCATGGAACTTTAAACCTGGCTCCAATCTATTTTCTCCAGACTGCCTTACAATAGGGCTAAAGAGTGTGTAGCTGCGCATGATAGAACCACCGTTCCATGTATTCGATTGTTCGGCAACAATTTCGCCGATTTTTTCGAGTTGAAGAAAGTAGGCAGTCTGTGGACGTTTGCAATCAGTCACGCTTCAAAAGCTAGTCTGACCACTCTATACAAAAAACTGCTGTCTTTGGGCCCAATTCTGGTAACCCTGTGCACGCCTTGGCAAGGCTGGACTATCAGACGATCAACACATGCCAGCAACAATATGGCGACACTAGAAGCCGCATTTTTTAAACGTCTAAACGCGGGGCACACTCGTATTACTGAACATTCTGTAAATTTAGACGCAAGCTGTTATTCCCCGATTTATCCGTTTCTGCCAGGATAAATACTTCGGCAACGGTTACTGTAAACTACTTAATTTTTACGGGATCGTATTTTCCGTGAATTGGGCCAAAGATGAAAATTTCGAATTATCCGCGAATTCCAACAATTTTAACCAAAAATTAGAACCTGCGATGACCGTGAATTGAGGTAATCGCTAATTCCGGCTAGGGGCATCCTTTTTCTTATATAGCCTGCATACTTTTGTTACTAAAGGGACACACGCATTATTATTGTCACGGGTGGTGACCAAAAGAACAATAAATAAACAGGAAGAAAGAAACGTTTAATGTGGCGAACTTGTGCCAAAAATGAAAGGGTACAGAAAATAATAACAGAGCGTCGGGGGCGTCGAAGTCGGCATAAAGCAGAGTCGAACGCTTGGGCGAGACTGACCCCAGCTTGCCACGCGGAGCCGCTTTTGTACACGCGTGGGCTTCTGGAGCGTTCGGCGTGGAAGGTTCGGTGCTAGAACATTCTAACCTCGAATCAGCAAGACGGTTCTCGAATTTACCAGAACGTCACATTACAGTGTCAACAAAAATGTAAAGCCGCGGCCAGAAATCGAACCCTGGCTTTTCGCGTGGGAGACAAGCGCGATAACCGTTCGGCCACGCGCGCGCTGCCTACTTGGCAAGCTGCGCGCGCGGCAATATCCCAAGAACCTTTCCAGGCATGTTTTCCCGTCGTTAGATTGCTGCTCAAGAAAGCACAGCCAATCACTGTAGCTTCCGAAGTGTTAACATTTAGCCCGAATAGTTGGCGGACAAATTAGCTCCTCACGATAATTAAATAGTTTACAGTAAGCATTTCAGAGGTCGGCGTGCCACTTTTCAGCTAATAAGTTATACACGCTTAAAAGAAGACCAAATTAAAAGTACCAACGAAATTCGGCAGACACCTAAGACTGCTTCCGTGTAGGAAGGCGAAGGCGTTCCTAAACGCAGCGCATTCCTACAAGCAGCGCGCCACATCTTTTTACCCCACTGTGCTGCGGCGATGACATGAGGCTCCCCCACTGCGTAGGCGCGGAAAATCCTGCCGGCCTCACGACATACTTCCGTGACAAAGCGTCTGCGTTGCTGTGCTTTCCTTTGTGTTTTATTTCTGACGTGCGTACTTGATGACGTAGTTTTATGACCATGTTTCGGGTACAGCGCCGACGGCTTTTCGCGTAAATGTACAAGTGAGGCTTTCGCCATAAAATACAAGAGTCACGCACATTGATATACTCCGTTCACCCTTAAACTGACAGTGAGGTCGAACCTGACCACGAGCTCGCCGGACCAATCAGCGTCCTCCCTTTGAACACCTGACTCGCTCTCTGCACGCGGTGTGTGGTAGCGTGATTACTTGGTGAAAAATAAACGTACCAGGAGTCCGTCGAGCACGTAGCTACCACCGCAATTTCGGCTTAAAGAAATACTTGAACGAAATTAGAAATATAGCCGTCCTGTTCAATAATAGGTTGAATATGATCTACAATATCCGTAAATGACAAATCCACGTTTGTAGTTTGAGTCTGATTGTTGTATTTTTCGTTATAAACAGCCCACTCTGGTCGAGAGGATGGCCTAGTCGAGAGGATGGCCTAGTCGTTCCAGCCACCAAAGCAGCGGATTTTGTACGAATTTTGAATGACGGGTGGGTGGGGATGGAAGCACGCCAAGGATGCACATCGTCAACTACTTTCTTCTTACCCTGCAGTTTTCGAGCTGAACGGGCCTTGGTCTCGATCCTGGCTTCTTGGACGCCAACTTGACTGGAGCAAGGAATTCGATTAACCTGGATGAAGTCCCGCTCGTCAACGGTTCCACTGCTTTCAAGGAAAAAAACGACAAACCACCCGACGAAATCCCCGCGACCGTCACCAATCAGCTTCACATCTGCCATTCCGGGACAGCAACATCGTCACCGGCATTATCGCTATCGCCATGACCGCCCTCGCCGCCGTGGATCTTCAGTGGGCATGGAAGCACGCCAAGGATGCACATTGTCAACTACTTTCTTCTTACCCTGCAGTTTTCGAGCGGAAGGGGCCTTGGTCTCGATCCTGGCTTCTTGGACGCCAACTTGACTGGAGCAAGGAATTCGATTAACCTGGATGGAGTCCCGCTCGTCAAAGGTTCCGCTGCTTTCAAGGAAAAAAAGCGACAAACCACCTGACGAAATCCCCGCGACCGTCACCAGTCAGCTTCACATCTGCCATTCCGGGACAGCAACATGGTCACCGGCATTATCGCTATCGCCAAGACCGCCCTCGCCGCCGTGGATCTTCAGTGGGCATGGAAGCACGCCAAGGATGCACATCGTCAACTACTTTCTTCTTACCCTACAGGTTGGTAAAAATGACGACTGTTATTATAAATCAAATGACGTTTGTACTGTAGTGCTTCCATGCCCAGAAGCTTTGGTGAAGTTGTTCAGAGTATTGTTATTGCTGCTTTGTGGTGATGTGGAGACCAACCCCGGACCAACTAATGCCGAAATAGCTAAGCAGCTTGATGAAATGATGCGGTTAATGCAAGATATGAATGCGCGTACTCAGAGGGTTGAGCAAGGGCAAAATAATATACTAAGCTCGATTAACGATCTAAAAGCAAACCAGGAACAGCTACAAGCCACGGTTACAAATATTGGTAAAAGGGTTTCCGCTATTGAGGTGAAGGCTGCATCCATCGACGAACTACACCGCGAGTTGGCCGGTAACCATCAAGCCGTTCAGCGCGTTGAAAGGGGGGATAATCTTTTGCGCACCAGATTAGACGAAATGGAAGACCAGACACGCAGAGACAATCTTGTGTTTCATGGGGTGGACGATTGCGCTGGTGAAACGTGGGCCCAGGCAGAAGATAAGCTTATTCGTCTACTTTCAGATTCAGCTTCGTTTAGTATTTCACGGGAACAAATTGTGCGTGCTCACCGTTTGGGGACTTTTGTAACCGCAAAAAATCGACCCATTTTAGTAAAATTCCAATCCTTTAAAACCAAAGAAAGCATTCTTCAGATTAAGTCTAAATTAAAAACTAGCCCCGTGTCTGTTTCGGAAGACTTTAGCTTTTCGACGCGTTTAGCCCGACGAAAACTTCTGGAGTATGGAAAAGGTCAGGGAAATACATTCAAGCTAAGTTATAAGAAAATATTTGTAAATAACACGTGCTTTATCTACAACGACATCGACGACAGCATTCACGAAATAGACTCGCCTAGTCGCCATGCTTCTGCTACGTCATCCCGATCTGCTGTTCAAATTGTATCGTCTTCTCCTGCGTCATCCTAACAACCAGCAAGGAGTAGCGAAGAGCGTTTGCCTTTTTCAAATATATCAATCTTATTTACTAACATTCGTAGTCTAATCCGTAAACGTGAAGATTTATGCTCAGTTGCTGATTCATGCAATGCAGACGTCATCGCTCTAACTGAAACGTGGCCTTCTAGCAAAGTAACTGATAGTGAATTATTTAATTGTCAAAAAAGATTCATCACATTTCGCTGCGACAGACGTGACAGAAGTGGCGGTGGTGCTTTATTGGCTGTTGCCGATTCGATCATTTCTCGCCCTGTCATCGTAGTCAGTGAACTTGAGATTGTTTGGGTTTGCATAAATATTAAGCACAAACAAACCATTATCGGTGTGTGCTATCGACCTCCAGCTAGCAGCTCTTTATTTGTGAATTTGTTGCATAATTGTAATAACCAAATTGTCGTTCAGTATCCAGGAGTGCCAATTTTATTAATGGGTGATTTTAATTATCCCAACATTATCTGGTCCGATAAAAGCCCCGTATGTAACCCTTTCTCATCTGAAACTAACGAGTTTCTTTACCTGTGTTCTGACTTCAACTTTTCTCAACTGACCACAGAGCCTACTAGAGTTACACCTCAATCCTCAAATATTCTTGATCTCGTCTTAACAACACATCCAAACGTCATATCAACAATAACCTATCTGCCATCTCTAAGCGACCATTTAGTTCTACACTTTTCATTGCGCATTCCATTAGTAACTCCTAAGGTAACCATAAAACATATTCGTGATTATAGCCGAGGTGACTTTACGTCAATTAACTCAGAAATGTCCCAGTTTCTTGATGACTACTTACCTAATTTTTCAAATCGCTCCGTGGAGTCAAATTGGGTGTTGTTCAAAAATGTTGTAGCATTGTTAACAGAAAAATACATACCCTATAAAAAAATTCGTTGCAACACTAACTCACCTTGGTTTAACGCTACTCTGAGACGACTGCGAAACAGGAAGAAAAGACTGTTTCGCGCTGCCAAGCGATCGTCCACAGACGCTCGATGGGCAGCGTACCACAAAGCTGAGCATGATTACACGTCAACTCTTAAGGAAACAAAATCACATTTTTATAATCACACTCTGCCTACCATGTTAGCAACTTATCCTAAACAATTTTGGAGTGTCATTAATCCCAACTTTAAGTTTGATATTAGTCTTCAGTCTTCAGATGGTACAAGCATGTCTTTTGCTGATTGTGCAACGGTGCTAAACGATGTTTTTAGAATGTCATTTTCAGCCTGTGATATCAGCCGAATACCTGCATTGTCATCCACTTCTTTTTTACCGATGAACCCTGTTACAGTAGACGATATTGGTGTGACTGGAATTATTAACAATATGAAACTTTCATCATGTGCCGGAATTGATGGAATCAACAGAAAGTTTTTAAAAAAATGTAATGTTTATTTTTCTATAATTCTCTCAAGCATTTATACGCAGTCCCTTAACCTTGGCGTACTCCCGAGCCATTGGTTAGTTGGGAAGGTGGTTCCTCTACACAAATCGGGTGTAAAACATAATCCGCTCAATTATCGCCCGATTTCTTTAACCAGTGCACCTTGCAAAATTTTTGAACACGTCATCTACTCGCAGTTGGTTAACTTTCTTGAATCTAATGACTTCTTTACTACTTCACAACATGGCTTTAGAAAACATTTCTCATGTGAAACGCAACTAATATCCTTCACATATGATCTCCATCACTATCTTGATGACCATTATGAAACTGATTGTGTCTTTCTGGATTTTTCAAAAGCATTTGATAAAGTTTCCCATAAGCTACTACTTCATAAATTGCAATTACTTAACATCGACTCACGCATACTTAACTGGATCCACGCCTTTTTAACTAACCGCCTACAATTCGTCACTGCTAATAATACCAATTCTCGCACTGTTCCAGTCAATTCAGGCGTTCCACAGGGCTCCGTGCTTATCCCGCTACTGTTTCTTATTTACATTAATGACCTGGTACTGAACATCTCTTCTTCCATCTGCCTATTTGCTGACGATTGCGTAATATATAGAAAAATAACTGACATATTTGACACATTACTTCTACAATCAGACCTTAACCAGATATCATTATGGTGTAACCAGTGGCTAATGGAACTAAACACTGACAAATGTAAATATATGAGAATATCACGTGGTTCATCGCTGCCTCACACTTATCACCTTAACAGTAAGCCTCTCGGATCAGTGTCAAGTTACAAATACCTTGGTGTTCATATAAGGTCTAACCTTTCTTGGAAACTTCATGTTGAATACGTGATTAACAATGCTAATCGCATGTTAGGATACCTTAAAAGAAATTTCTTTCTCGCTCCGTCCTCTCTGAAACTAACCATGTACAAAAGTCTAATTCGCCCAAAATTAGAATATGCCGCCGCTGTCTGGGACCCCTCACACTCTTCACTAATTTCCCTTATTGAATCTGTCCAAAACCGTTCAGCCCGTTTTATCATGTCGAACTATCACCGCACTGCCAGCGTTTCTAGCATGAAAACCTCTTTAGGCCTGCCATCACTAACGCATCGCCGTAAAATCTTTCGTTTGTGTCTTTTCCATAAAATATTTCATCAAAATGCTGACCTTCGTCGTAAACTAATTATCCCACCATTCTACATCTCTGCTCGCATTGATCATAGTCATAAATTCGGTGTGCCAAATTTTAAAACTTCGTTGTTTCAATATTCTTTTATTCCCCAAACATCATTGGATTGGAACCACCTTCCCGCCTCAATAGCTAACATTACTGATATTGTTTTGTTTAAGAGAGTTCTTACTAACATGTGCACATTGTAATTATTATTTTGATGTCCACTCCCCTCTTCAATGTATTACTACCTTGAGGGTATTTGAAATAAATAAATAAATAAATAAATAAATAAATAAATCTATAATCTTGTAGGGGGACAATAGCGACTTCTGGGTGGCACGAAAGGGATTTGCGGGTAGAGGGGAGTTCCTCCTTCTCCTCTTCTCTTGTCGTGGCCGGAGGCGTGACAGAGACCGTCACTACCTGTCAAGGTTCCTAGATGGGCATTACAAAGCAGGCGTTAGCGACATCCTCTATGTGCTCTTTGCTAATCGTTTCATTCGTTTCACAATTCCTTCTTGTGACTTTTTGAAGAAGATATTGGTGTGTTCAATGTGATACTGCTCCTTTAAACACATATAGACCAAAACATAAGCGCCGAACTTTTGTTGTAATATACCGTTAAGTACCTGGGTGGTTCGATAGTTCCTTGAAAGGCTTTCGCCACGCTGAAAGTAATGCTGGGAACTAGCTGTGTAGAGCCGGATAGCAGACGACGGGGATGCGCAGACAAGCGGGCAAGGGCAATACCTAGAAGACACGGCCGGCCGATGACGTCATCGTTAGTGAATTCTCGACCCGCCCTAAGCGGTAAACTCGCTGAAGCTCGACGAGGCTAGGCCAGCCAACATCGCCCATGGATACAAGGCCGAATCACTCGATCTAGCACCGTCAAGGGACTAACGCGGGGCGCCGATTGAACACGAGTGCTACGTCATCACTCGGGCTCTTGTCCAATCAGCAAACAGCCGCTCGCGTCCAAGTAAGCGCCCCGCACTGGTCGCTTAGAGCGGAGGCTTGCGCGGTACTCGTTACGATTCATCATGTTACTTGTAATCCCTCACAATCTGACGTGATTTTGTAATCATGCGTATACACTTATTAGGAAGTAACCACACGAGTAATTACATTACTTCTTGAAGTACTGCAATTGATTCAACCCTCGCTAATTTTCTGTTCCCCTCTATGATTGCGCCCTTAAGTGTCCTTCAAAGGAAGCCTCGAGCCCAGTCCTCGACAGCAGGGTGGTTTGCCGAAATTAGTGGACACGGAAGATAAGTAGTTTTAGAGTTCGGTGATTCTAATCCAATCATGGGCAGAACGAAAGACCCGTTTGCAAACCGGCGGAAAGAATGTCACGAATTAAGGCGACCAGTAGGCGAAGAGTAAACTGAAAATAAAGGTTTATTGGGCGAACTTGTGCCAACCCAAAATAAGTAACGAAGAAGCGTCGCGGCAGCAGAAATGCAGGCGGCGATTCGGCGGCGAAACAGAGAGCGCGAGCGAGACTGACTCGACAAGGTCGCGGGTAGCTGCTTATCTACAACGCGTCACTATCTCGAAAGTTCGGCAAAGAAGGCTCGAGCGTCGCGCGCTCGGGGCGAGGATGACCTGGCACTTTCGAGAACAAGAAAGCAGGTGGAAAGCTACGTCTGGTGCGAGAGTAAACGCGAAGCTTCTAGAAGTCGGTGACCGAGCGTTGCTTTCTCGGCACTGCGGGCGGCATTATATCCCCCCCCCCCCTTTTACAAGTGCATCGTTCCGATGCAACGCGAAATGAAAAGAGAAATGGCTAAAAAACTAATGGCGAAACGCAATAAATATGCAGTGTCGCAATCCTAGCGCGCGTAGAACGGCTTGAGTCGAACTACGTGGACGACTTCGGGTCGTGGCTGGCGGCGTCCTGATGGTCGGGTTCCGTCGGGGAGCACCTCGTAGTTCAAGTCGCCGAGGCGGCGGATGACTTTGTATTGTCCGAAGTAGCGTTTTAACAGTTTTTCGCTGAGGCCGCGGCGGCGAATGGGCGTTCACACCCACACCCTGTCACCGGGCTGGAACTCCACGTCGCAGCGACGAAGGTTGTACCGGCCAGCGTCGACACGTTGCTGGTCCGTTATTCGAAGACGGGCTAGCTGGCGTACTTCTTCTGCTCGTTGGGTGACCAGCTGGGCGTCGTCGGTACCGTCGTCCGTCGGGTCGTCGGGCAGCATGGCGTCGAGCATCGTCGTCACCTCTCTGCCGTGCACCAGCTGAAAAGGTGTGATGCCAGTGGTTTCTTGAATCGCCGTGTTGTACGCAAACGTGACGTAGGGCAACACTTCATCCCACGTCTTGTGTTCCACGTTTACGTACATCGAAATCATGTCGGCGATGGTCTTGTTTTGTCGCTCCGCAGCCCGTTGGTCTGCGGGTGGTATGCCGTTGTCCGGCGGTGGTCGGTGTGGCTCAGGCGGATTATCTCTTGTGTCAGTTGCGCCATGAACGAGGAGCCTCGGTCCGTAATCAGGACTTGGGGAGCGCCGTGTCGGAGGACGATAGACTCGACGAAAAACTTGGCTACTTCCACGGCGGTCCCCGAGGGGTGTGCTTTTGTCTCGGCGTACCTGGTAAGATAATCTGTTGCCACGATTATCCAACAGCTTCTCTGCGTCGACGGCGGGAATGGTCCGAGAAGATTCATCCCACTCTGCTGGAATGGTGCAGTCGGGGGCGCGATCGGTTGCAGGAGACCTGCCGACTTCGTCGGTGGTTTTCTTGCGTCGTTGGCATTCGTGGCACGAACGGACGTAGAGGTGGACAGTCTTCGGGAGCTTTGGCCAGTAGTATTTTTCTCGGATCCGTGCAAGAGTCCTACTGTAGCCAAGGTGACCAGACGTTGGGTCGTCGGGGCAGGCTTGGAAGATCTCTTTTCGAAGAGTAGCAGGTATCACCAGGAGCCACGTTGAGTTGTTCCTGAAGTTCTCTTTATAGAGGATACCCCTCCGGACGGCGAATCTTGGCAGGTCACGTGAGAATTCTCGGGGAATCGTACCCCCTCGTCCCTCCAAATGGTCGATCAATGCGCGCAGTTCAGGATCGCCCCGCCGGAGCGCTGCCATACCGTGAACGCTCACCACACCAAGAAAGTGATCGCCGTCGTCGTCGTCGTCGTCTTTGGTACAGCTGGTAGCTGACTCGACGGGGGCTCTGGACAGGCAGTGGGCGTCGCTGTATTTTCGGCCTGACTTGTATACCACGGTCACGTCGTACTCTTGCAGTCGTAGGCTCCACCGAGCGAGGCATCCCGACGGGTCCTTCAGGCTCGCTAACCAACACAGCGAGTGGTGGTCGGTGACCACTCGAAAAGGAGTCCCGTACAAGTACGGGCGGAATTTCGTGATGGCCCAGACGACGGCCAGACATTCCTTCTCGGTCGTCGAGTAATTGCGTTCTGCGTTCGACAGTGTCCGGCTAGCGTACGCGATCACGCGCTCCGCACCGTCTTGTCGTTAGACCAGTACCGCACCGAGTCCTGTATTACTGGCGTTAGTGTGAACTTCCGTTTCGGCTGATTGGTCGCAGTGGCCAAGAATCGGTGGTGACTGGAGCCGTCGCTTTAGTTCGTCGAAGGCCTGTTGTTGTTCTCCACCCCATTGGAAGTTCACGGCGTCTTTCGTAAGGTGCGTGAGCTGCGCAGAAAGCTTAGCAAAATCCTGAACGAATCGCCAGTAGTATGCGCAAAGTCCGAGAAATCTTCGGACTGCCTTTTTGTCGGTGGGCGGTGGAAAGGCCGCTACGGCGCGAGTTTTCTCAGGGTCAGGACTTACACCTTCGTTGCTCACAACGTGGCCCAGGAACATCAGTTCGCCGTAGGCAAACCGGCACTTCGTTGGCTTGAGGCTGAGTCCTGCGGTCCTGATTGCCTCAAGAACAGCCCGAAGACGTCGCAAATGCTCGTCGAAGTTGGCCGAGAATACCACGACATCATCGAAGTAAACGAGACAGCTCTGCCATTTGAGGCCTGCCAGGACGGTGTCTATGACACGTTGGAACGTCGCCGGCGCCGTGAACAGTCCGAAGGGCATTACCTTGAACTCATACAGTCCGTCGGGCGTGACGAAGGCGGTCTTTTCTCTGTCCCGTTCGTCGACTTCGATCTGCCAGTTGCCACTCTAAAGTTTCATCGACGAAAAGTATCGGGAGTGGCGCAGCCGGTCCAGCGCGTCGTCGATGCGGGGGAGCGGATACACGTCTTTCTTCGTCAGCGTGTTGAGCCGCCGGTAGTCAACGCAGCATTGAAGCGTTCTGTCCTTCTTCTTCACCAGTACTACTGGAGAGGCCCGCGGGCTGCTCAAAGGCTGAATTATGTCGTCGTTGAGAATCTCCTGTACCTGTCCCTGAATGGCCTCTCGTCCCTTTGGGGAGACCCGGTACGGCGGCCCAAGCACAGGGAGCGCTTCCTCGTTGGTAATGATGCGGTGTTTCGCTACTGTTGTCTGGCGCACCCTCGACGTCGTCGCAAAGCCGTCGCCGAACTCGGCGAGGAGGTCTTGGAGCTGTTGTCGTTCCGTGACACTGAGCTTGGGGTTAACGTCGAGCTGCGGCGGTGGTGTACTGTGCGGCTGACACGGTGAGGGCTCGTCGGAGATCGCGGCGATTTCGGCGTCGGCCCGGAGTTTCTCAACGTGTCCTACAGCGGCACCTTTCGTGAGGGGCTGCGCCTCCGGTCGAAAGTTCGTCAAGAGGACCACAGTACGTCCATCCCGCTGCTCCCTTACGCCCCTTGCGACGCCTATTCTTCTTCCGAGAAGCAGCTGGACGTTGCCATTCAGAAGGACTTTCCGACGGGCAACTGCATCGGTCACGACGGGCACAAGAACACTCGACCATGGCGGCAGGTTCACGTGGTCCGCAATGACTCGGACGGCGGTTGGCGTCGTTTTGTATCCCTCCGGAGGTAGAACGGGCTTTTGCAGCGTCAACCTGTTTGCTCCAAGATCGATCACGGCACCGTACTCACAGAGGAAGTCCATGCCAAGGATGACGTCTCTTGAGCAGTTTTTGAGGACGACGAATTTCTCGGGGCAGGCTACTCTGTGGATGTAAACGCGCGCAGGACACCTTCCCACTGGTGTGATGAGATGTCCACCCGCGGTTCGTATTTTCGGGCCATCCCACGGCGTCATCACTTTCCGAAGGCGGCGATAGAGCTTTTCACTTAAAACGGAATAGTTCTCCGGTGTCGACGAGTGCCTTCGCGTCGTGGCCGTTGATGGTAACGTCGAGGTTATTCTACACCGTCGCAAAACGTCGTTCCTATGCGTCTCGTCGCTAGTGTGGGAGCCATCCAGCGTTTGTGGAGGATTTTGGCGTCGTTCGTCCTCGGCAACACCACCTCCCGGTATTGCAGCACTCAGTTTTTCCGGCGGGACACGGGAGACAGGCTCTCTCGGCAGGACCAATGAACAGGTGATGCTGCAGGATGTCGGGGTGAAGGCGAACGGGACACACGTCGAGGCGCAGGCATCGGAGATGGTGGACGTCGTAGGTAGTCGTCGATCTCGCGTGTTCGCTCACCGTAGCGTGGGCGCGAGTCGTCGGGGTGGAAGCCGCGTAGCCCCAGCTGCTGGTACGGGCAACGTCGGTACACGTGGTTAGCTTCCCCGCAGTGGTAACACAGCGGGTGTCGATCGGCCGTTCGCCAAACGTCGGTCTTTCTGGGCGCCGGTTGTTCTTGCCGGACGTACTAACGTCGATCGTCGAGACGTCGGGGGTACGCCTGTGTTGGTGCGTCCCGTCGTCGTGGAGCTGGAGGTCGTGGAGCAGGTGGCGGTCGTCGGGCCATGGCGGCGTAGCTCACCGTCGGTTGCTCGAGCGGAGCAGGGTTGACAGGAGCCCGTGGTTCGATGGCTCTCCCATGCTCTTCCCTTACAACTTTGGCGATGGACAGCGAAGCCAGAGGGTCGGCAGCAGGCAGCAGTTTCTTGAGTTCTTCGCGAACGACTTGACGGATCATCTCGCGAAGCTCGTCGGTACTGGGGCTGAACTCGGAGCTTGCCGATGCCAGAGTCGAAACGTCGTTGAGCCGATGGTAGTGGCGCGCCCGGGCCATCAGGGCCCGCTCGATGTTTGTCGCTTTGACAACAAATTCTTCAACCGTTGTCGGGGGGTTGCGAATAAGTCCGTCGAAGATTTCGCTTTTCACGCCTCTCATAAGGAAGCGTAACTTCTCGTCGGTGGCTTGTGGGTCGGCGCGGCTGCTCATGCGGAGGATGTCTTCAACGAAACTGGTGACCGTTTTGTTGGGGAATTGAGTCCTCGCCTGGAGAAGGTCTTCGGCCCGCTGCCTACGATGCTGATTCATGAACACCCGCCTCAGCTCGATGACGCAGGCGTCCCACGACGTGAGCGCAGCCTCGTGGTTCTCGAACCAGTGCCTCGCAGTACCCCCCAAAGAAAAGAAGAGGTTCTGCAGGTACTGCTCGGCGGTCCATCCATTATGGCGTGCCACGCGCTCGTAGTGGTGGATCTAGTCCTCGACGTCCTCCTGGATCTCCCCGTGGAAAGGCGTCGGAGTCCGAGGGGCGACGGGCAGGTAAACGATGGGGGGTGCTGCTGTGGTCTGCGCCGTCGATGAAGCCATCGTCGTTATCGCTTGCCTTTGTCCTCGCCGGGAGTGGTCCGAATTCCGGAGCTTGCCTTTGAAGACGGCGGCTGGCACGATACTCCGGGTCTTCAACGGAAGGTCGTCGGGAACTGGGGCTTGCTGAACGTCTTCTTGTAGGGGTACGCTGCACGGGTTTCATACCCCGCACCTCCACCAGAAAATGTCACAATTTAAGGCGACGAGTAGGCGAAGAGTAAACTGAAAAAAAAGGTTTAATGGGCGAACTTGTTCCAACCAAAAATAAGTAACGAAAAAAGCGTCGCGGCAGTAGAAAAGCAGGTGGCAATTCGGCGGCGAAACAGAGAGCGCGAGCGAGACTGAAGGGCAAAGAAGGCTCCAGCGTCGCGCGCTCGGGGCGAGGATGACCTGGCAGTTTCGAGAACAAGAAAGCAGGTGGAAAGCTACGTCTGGTGCGAGAATGAACGCGAAGCTTCTAGAAGTCGGTGAGCGAGCGTTGCTTTCTCGGCACTGCGGGCGGCAATATCTGTACTTTTGAATACCTCAAGTAACCTGAAAAGTGACGGTCACTTTTTTAAGTGAACTTGAAGTTGAAGTTTTTATTTCTTTCGGATCAACCTAAAGGTTAAAAGAGTCTAGAAGCAGAAAACGCGTGGTGAAGGTCTCTGCCACCTTCGTAGTTCCTGCATGCGGTACACAGTATACCATACTTCGTGCAGCTGTGTACATCAGCGATTCAAACAATGTCATGGCTTTATAATTTATCATCCAGAGAGGATCGCAACTAGTAATATAGTTTACGAAAGAAACCTCTTCACAATATCAGAAGAAGCCATAAATTTGCACTTGTATAAAAATTGGTATAAAACGGTGTCACGGCCCACGAAGAGTGTCCTCAGCTTTTTCCTAAATTTAGAAAAGGAGTTATTAAAATCCACGAAGGTTCCAATTGAATTTAATGATCTGGTCACCTGATAATCTTTAGTTTGCTTTTTGTATTTTGTTCGAATCTGTGGAGGTCGTCTTAAAGAGTGCAGAAAGGTGTATCTATTCAAAACGTCACTTGTAGTTATATCATAAAGTTTCTCACTTTTGATTTGTTGGATTAACTTGAGATCATAAATTTGGTTAGCCTTGAGTATACCATGTTTTCTAAAAAGTGGCTCAGTAAGAAGGTCTTGCATATTTCCCATGTAACGTTCACATAACCGCAAAAGTTTTTTTCTATAATTTAAGAAACTTATTATAGTTTGTTAGCGTTGTTGTACGCCATACTAAGATACAGTAGCATAACTGATTAAAAAGAGAGCAATATATTTCCTTTTTAGAATTATAGAGGTCTGGTTTCTTATTTTATACAAACATCCAACTGACTGAGAAAGCTCTGCAGTCAACTTATTTACATGTGTATTCCAGCTAAGCTCCTGGTTAAACCAAAAGCCTTAAAGTGTTTGGCCAATTTGTTTTCTTCTGAACTAATCGAGCAATCTTGTTTATTACTTTTAACCGAGTCTAAATGTAAATGCAAGCGAGTAATTTGTTTCCAGTTAGATGTACAAGTGCTACGGCCTTGCTATACACGAGGTATTTCGTCAAACTCCTCACTTTTGAAAAGGCATTCGAGGCTACACAAATGACCATATTAATAAGCTTATTGGATTACTTCAGTTTCAGGAGTTGTCCCAAAGGAAGATGCGCTTCAGCATGTGCACAGTTCTTTAGGCCACCATTAATTCTATCGGCTTTATTGCAGCTTCCTTCATAAATAACAGAATTAGTGAAACCGAAGGAAGGCTCATTAACACCTTTACGAAGGCCACACTCATCACATGGAACGACGTAGTGAATGGATCGCTAATTCCGCATGACCCTTGGAAGTGAGTCTTGATCATTATCTTAAAAAAAATTAACATTCCGTCTTTTATCATGTTTTTTTTATGAGCTGAGTCTGTAGTGCACACAAGGAAAAACTGTTAGTCGAAGTAACAAACACATCACAAAACGTCTCAAACTCAGCTTGCATGTTTGTTCCTCAAACATTTTATATATCCCCACACAGCCACTCTCATTTTCTACACAGAGTTCTCTTTCGTTTGCAGCATTTTAACATACAAAAGACAAGTACATTCTGAAGAAACCAAGTGGTCATACCCATAATAAAATGTCTTTTTCTCCAGAAAACATAGGAGAGATCTCCGTGACCTACATCCGGGTGACCTCAGGAACACGCCGAGTGCTGCAATTTCTACCCCAACCCGAGCAAAACTTTCCAAATAATGAGACCGATTTGTTTATATATTGAGGAACTTCTTGGAGTGGCTTCCAAGCTGCATAAAGGCTTGTCCTATGCAGTTTCCGATATATCTATCCGCACTGTTTCCCTTCACAACCCTCTTAACACCACTCAGCTCTTCGTGTAGAACTTCCTTCCCTGTCCAGTCCGTAGTAATATTGTTGCATTCCTGGATGTGCTTTGGATTTTTGAGTTTGACACATTTGTGCTTACATTCCTCTTAAGCTCTAATAACTTGTCATTTACGCGTCTCGAGGTTTGACAAACGTACTTGAACCCTCATGCTAACGGTATCTCATACACCACGCTCTCCACGGAAGGAACGGATGGTTTCCTATGAGCCTTCTTGAATCCTTTATAATTTCAATGAAATGGTGTCAACCTGCTCATTTCGAAATCTCAGAAAAATACTATGTCTGCTTTACACGTTTTGGCAAAAGCCTTTAGGTTATGGGAAATTTCGAAGAATTACGGTATCACTCTTATTTTCTTCTTTTCGTTCCTTCTGCTGATGCTAATTTTCGAACTTAAATTCCAATAGCAATTCTATGAATTTCTCATTATATCATGCAGATTTTAACCTCATTCAATGTCCTTTCACCACATTGCCCGTAAAATGAGTGCACGAGTTGCGTAAGGGGCTTGTTACCGTATATTTACGAAATTTCCCATAACCTAAAGGATTGCGAAAAAAAAACGTTTGTAGTAGGCGTAGTATTATCCTTAAATTACAAAATGAACAGGTTGGCATTATTTCAGTCGAGCCTTAGAGGCTGCAAGAGGGTTCATCTGAAACCTTCAGTTCCTTTTGTGTACAATGTGGTGTATGAAATGCCGTCAGCATCATTGTTCAAATACGTGGGACAAAGGTCGTGATCCCTAAACGACAGACTATTACGACATAAAAGAAATGTCAACACAAATTAACTCAGAGATTGCAAAGCACATCCAGGGGTGCAACAATGGTGCTGTGAAAGGCTCAGAAACGCACGTTCTACATAGACGACAGAATGGTGTTAAGAGAGTAGTGAAAGAAACAAGAATGATAGGATTTGTCGGAAATCGCATAAGCCAAGCTTCGATGCAGCTTGCAAGTAACGCCAAAACATTCTTTAGATTGTTTTATTTTATTTTATTTAGTTTTATTTCAGGTACGAGAGCAGTACAGAAAGGAGTGTGTTTAATATACATCGACATGTTAGAAATAGTAGAAAAAAAAGAAAAAAAAGACTGAAACATTAGGACTTAATATTGAAAAAATTCCTACTTGAAACTCTAAACCCATCAGTGTTAGTATTGGCGGCGATGACTGCGGGAAGGCGATACCAGTCTATGGAGGTTTTTGGCGAACAAAAATCGTTGAAAGTGGACGTAGTATAACGGGGGATTCTGGCTTTTGATTCCTGATAAATGCGTGATGATATCTAAAATGGTTTGGAAAATAGCGCATGACGAAGTATAGGGTTAGAGTGGTAAATCTTGTGGAACAAATTTGGACGAGAAATGTTTCTGCTAAGAAAGAGATTGGCCAATAACAGGAATGCTCTTATGGTAGTGACGCTAGATGTGCTTTGATAATCGGCAGGAATAATACGAGCAAAGCGATTTTCAATACATTCCTTTAAAGATTAGAGGGTGACTCCAGTTTTCAAACTGAGGCGGTTTATTTATTTTGGTACGAACGAGAATTTTATGAAGAGGCTTTAATGAAACGGGGGCAAGCGAAACATTTTGTTTGATGTTACCCAGCAATTTGTTAGCACTGTCAGTGACGTAGTAAATATGAATATTCCAGGGCAGATCATTGGTTATATTAATACGGAGTTATTTAGAGGGTAGAGAAAGAAGGAGCCACTTTTTAATAAAGTAGAAAGCACACGTGTTACTGTGACGAAAATCTATCATAGATTTACATATAGTGACGTTAAAATAATTATGCCAGACATCGCATCATTGAGTTGAGGAACAGCCCTGTAGGGTTCTTTCTTTGTTTGAATAAAGGAAGAGATGTAAAGTGGTGCAATAATTTAGGACGCCTTGTCCGAGTTGTGGTAAAAAGCGCAGCGGTCGCCGTGTTCCAGAGGTCACCCAGATGTAGGTCCAGTAAGTTTCTCCCGTCGACCCTGATGATGAGGGTAGAGATGATTATGCAGTTATTGCAAATGTGCAAGCGAGCTGGAGAAGAATAACGATAATAATCCCTGCAGATGAGAACGAGGAGGACAAAGGAAAAACACAAATTTCCAACCACAGCTAGGTGACTGGTGCGCGACTGAAAAACCCGCCTGTTGAATGAAGGGTTCCATGATTTGATACCAGGACCAGGCGGATTTTTTCAGTGGCGCACCAGTGACCTAGCAATGTTTGTGCTTTGTCTTGCATGGTGCCACTCTCCAGGGGCTGAGTGGGACCATGGAGACTGCTTGGTCTCTTGTGAATGCCTAAGTTCCTTGTATTTGAAAAAGCTTCCAATAAAGGACAACTTTGCGTACGTGAGTGCGGCTGTGTAGGCATATATAGGATATTTCAGAAATTAGCAAGTTAGCAGAGTTTGAGACGCTCCAGTTTGTGTC
The DNA here is from genome assembly GCA_013358835.2 of Ixodes persulcatus. Taxonomy (NCBI): domain Eukaryota; kingdom Metazoa; phylum Arthropoda; class Arachnida; order Ixodida; family Ixodidae; genus Ixodes; species Ixodes persulcatus. The sequence continues at coordinate 46,594 of JABSTQ010005352.1, forward strand.
TGTTCTCTCGCAATACTCCGTCTCACTATAGTTGTGTGTACTGCAGGCCAAGCCGACGCAAAGAAAAGAGAGAAAGGCCAAGAACTAGGAAGACGGGGCGGGAGAAGAGGGAAATGGTTTGCGAGGAGAGAATGGGAAAGCACTTTGAACGTTAGAGAAGAGCGGAGGTTTCTCACCTCCTCCCCAGCCTTTCTAGTGCTCGCCCATTCTCTCCTTGCCTGACGCTCACTTCGCCTGTACTGCACGAAACTATTGAGAGTAAGTACATTAGTTTTTCATATTCCGCACCACATTCTCAGGTGTTAAACGAGATAATTAGATACCACCACCTCGTCACAGCACTTACAATTACTTCGTCTTTTGCTACAGTTTATTAAAAAAAAGCGGCGACTGATAGCCAGAGAAAAAGAAAATACGCGTCTCATGATTAAGAAGTGTGTGCGTGTCCCCTTGCCGTCCGCCATCTCCGGGTTAGAACATTATGTTACGTTCACTCGCTAGCTAGCTTATTAACCATGTCGTCTACCGTCTTTTGTATTGCCGAACGATAGAGATAGGCCAATCGTTTATGTTTCAGGACTTATAAAAAAAATTGTTGGAAGATTCGTTGCCACGTATAGAATAATATATTCGCTGAACTGAGTTGTCACCCTGTGAGGCAAGACTAGTTACTATTTAGATACGTCGTACTTATATAAGCCTCATGCACCGAAGAAGACGGTTGGGAGTTTTAGTGAGTTGTCTCGTAGCAACCGATTCGTCCCCTCAGGAGATTGGGAAGTGTTCAGCAGAACGTGAACGAGGAAGACTAATAAAACCTTTAAGTTTGGGCGGATGGTGCAGTACGAGCCTGAGCGAGCGGTGCAAGTTACATCTCAAGGTGGTCCAAAGAGGCAGCTGTGGTTTTCTTGTAAGGTGAAAGGTTCGGCCACAAAGGTTTCACCGACTTCCCCGCCAGTTTAAATTCGAACAAACTGAGTCTGTACCTCTTCGCTGACATGACAGCGGTTCGGTCACCACACCTTCCTTTGAACTTGGGTCTTTCAAAATTACACCTGCTTAAAATACAGCACGACGGCGTGCCCAACGAACATAATAGAGCTCGCAAGTTCACATGCTATCAAACTCACTGCCAAGCATTGGCATGTGGTACTCGAAGTGTTTGTTTTCCGGAGTTGGGCGTTCGTTTTCAACAAAGTTTGTATGATGCCTGCCGCCAGTGGTTTCTTTTAGCGTAGGAAAACTCACCAATTAACGTACTGAATAATCGATTATTACTTTAATCGCGATTAGTTTTCTTAGCCGATGAATCCAGGGTCTCAAATTCATACTAGTATAGGTCCAGATAGCAAACGCCCTAAATGTCGACGGCCAACTTACGGCAGAAAAGGGATATATATGTATCCGCCTCGGGAATCTTTAATCACACCTCATATATATATATATATATAGATAGTTATAGATAAGGTTTCGATCGGGGACTGCTCTTCATCAGGTGTTAGACATATATTGCCAAGGACCAAGAGAGGGCTTAACGAAACGGTGAGAACCTGACTGGGCACATCAACAAAAGGTCGCCACAGCCAACTTACGAACGATCGACCTGGAAGATGAACAAGATTTTGACCAATGCAATGGACGGCCAAGACAATATCACCCTCAACAATTTCGACATCGAACACCTTCTGCGCCAAAGATCTGCATTACGCACTAAGGTAACGACTAGCTTTGATTATTTTGTGAATGCCTTTCCGAGAAACACGACAGGCCGAAAACTTAACGAAGTTATCAAGAGGTTAAAAGAATACAAATGCCAACTGAAGTACCTCGATTTTAACACTGCGCCATTCCTACCCAAATAAGAATTTGAAGAAGAATTCACTTACGTCATAGAACTGAACGACCATATCTTGGGGCACCTGTCTATGCTGAAGTTTAAACTAAATTAGTCAATCAGCGGGTGACAAAACCGGAGAACGTCAAGGAAGGAAACCAGCACTTTTAAAAATATCGTAATACATCAGATACAAGCTTCTTTAGGTAATACATCGTGGCACCATGGGAACTTCACGTGACCGCTAGCACCAGAGATGACGAAGTCGGAACGGTCGCCCCACAGTCCAGCAACTACCCCGACCGTCCTCTGGTCACAGAGAACAGACGCGAACCGACTGGATCTACAGATGCGAACAACACGCCACTGGACGACTGTTGCGCGCAAACGACGACAATGACGACTCGGTTGACCATGCTGAGCAACAAGCAGGTCATGACCGGCTTAGCGGGAGAATGTGAAGCAGATTGTTTTGCTCATGCTCATATAAAAATAGAACGCGGAGAGCTGACCAAACAAGAGAAAGACGAAGGCACGAGAGATACGATGGAGGCCAGGCCATGAGCGGACGAAGCCGGACATTTTTATATAAATACCCGAACATAAACGCTGTTGGCCTTATATATCAACACGACACGTAAGCAGTTCTTACAATTAGCCTGAAAATGTTATGGCCGTTTGATAATAGGAATGCATGTTTCACATCGAGACTTTCAGTCAAGCTCTGCAGTCGTCCTCCGACTCGTAGGTTTTTGTTTTCGTCAAACAAAGGATGATACTCCGCGAGTTTTGCATTAACCTCCGTCATATTTTTGTCACGTAGCATAATATTTGTCTGAAACCTTTCGTGTTTTATCTGCCAAATTCAATACTGCTCTGCTTTGTCCAACTCTGCCGCAATTAATCCACCTTGTATTTTGTCATTTCTCTTCTAAGCGTGGTTAGCGAACCTAATGACCCGGACAGTGATCCCCAGAACCTTCTGTAGTTGTCGTAAATTCTGGTGTCGAACAACGATGGACCTTCTTGGTCTTTCTCCAACAGCACAATTGTCTCTTCCTTTACTTCAAGTTGAAGAGTGTCGTCGAAAAACACTGAAGATTCAGGCCATACTGAAGGTTCTTGACTGAGCCAACTGGGCTCTTTCCACCAAAGAGAGTTAGTAAGAAGCTCTTGAATGCCTAGTCGTCTGCTCAAAACGTCTGCCAGATTTTTTTGACCGGGAAAGTGCCTCCAGTAATCCGGGAAACTCCTGACGCGTATCTCTGCCACCCAATTGTTTTAAAAATGGCTTCCATCTTTCAGGGACTCCTCTCACCCAACTGAGGGCAACCGTTGAGTCGGTCCATATAATGTAGTTAAGTTTCACTTCATAATATGACTTTTTTACGTATCCTAAAAGTCTGACTCCAATATTCGCACCCATCAGCTACAACCTAGGCAGCTTTTATAGCTTTTATTTCAAAATGCACCCAAATGCTTCGATTACGACGCTTATGATTATAAGTTAAAGAGTTTGATATGAAAGCCAGAGCAGTTGGAGAGGATTTCATTAACCGTGGACACGCATTACCGTTAATAAATAATTCAATATCAAAACGTCGAGCGATCTCTCGGCACGCGTGTTTAGTAGAGCGACAGAAAATATATAACCATGAATAAGACTAATCTTACCTTACCGGTCAAAACTGCCAACCATAAACATTATTCTTAAACAACACTTGTCTATTTTAAAGATGGACGCTGCTTTAAAGGCTGTTATCCCTCGACCGCCGGGTGTAGCGTTTAAGAGACCACGTAATTTATTGGATTTTGTTGGACAGTCCAGAGACGCCATCGGACGTAGCTTGGTCCCTCTTGGTTGCATAAAATGCTATGTTAACCAATGCAGTTTATGTATTTGCATAATAATGGCTAACCCTATTCCTAGCACAGCAAATACCTTTAATCAGAAAATAAATGGTACCTTTGGCTGTAATTCAGAAAATGTTATAAATTTGGTTCAATGAAAAAGATGCCTATTTCAATACATAGGAGTAATTAAAACAAGCACAAGAAAACGCATGAATCTACATAAAAGTCACATACGTAAACACGTTGCCGGACCAGTTTCTCGTCACTTAAACTCCGCAGGACATAACAGACTTTGTGACTTTAATTTTATCATACTTCAAAGTGCCTTTCAAACCAGGAGGGGGGGGGGGGAGTGTTGAGATACGGGAAAAGAGGGTAACTGTCCATGCGTACTATTTTCACACTAATAGGGGAAGACTCGCATGAACAAAGGGATGAGGGATTAAAAGTGGTATAGGGTGTTAAAGAGGAATCACAAGTTAAAAGTTCCAGGCGGATTTAAAGGTTGGGAGGGGAGAGGGGAGAGAGCGAGGGGTGTGGGGAGTGGGTGACGTGCGCAATAGGAGTGTGAGGAGAAGACATTCAGGGGTCACTGGCGCTCGGCAAGCTCTGTCTGGTGGAGAAACTCTAGCACGACACGGAAAAAACTCCACGCTTGTCGCCTACTACCAGTGGGGAAAAGGAGACACGTGCTTGTAGCCGTTTGTCCTCCTGCGTTTAGGAAAGTGGCAAAAAGCACTTTCCTTGGTGCTTCGTATTCTGGGCAGATCAAGAGTATATGGGTGATGTCCTCGGGGTCCCCACACACTATGCACTCCGGGCTGTCAACTCTGCCGGCTGGGTCGTAGCGATGAAGTGCTAGCCTCGTAAACGCACTCTCTGTCCAGAGTCGATGGAGTAGCGCTGCGTCTGCCATGGTCAGTCTGGAATCAGGGACTGGTATGGGGGATTGCCTCGCGCTGTGGATGGGTCTGGGTGCCGACTCCTGATATTTCTGGCAGTAAAAAGTCTCGCTTCATGAAAGGGTCAGAGCTTGTAAATAGGTGAGGGTAGAGCGTGTGCGTTTTTGGCTAGGGTATCGGCGCGCTCATTACTCACAATTCCTGAGTGCGCCGGGACCCTCTAAAATGCTAATGTCCTCCCGCGTTCTTGTAGTTTTGTTGCAAGATGGGCTGTTTTTGAGCGAGCAGCGATCCCTCGCCGGCATTAGCTAAATTACGCAGGGCCGTGTGGGAGCCCGGTAATATTACCGCAGCAGTCATCCACTCGGTGATCCCAATTGGTATTCCACGGCCAAGAGTGTAGCGACCATTGCCGCAGTCGTGGACGATGTTTTAATATTTATAAGGACGGCGTGTTCTTTTGCAAAGGATGGAATCACGTAAACCGCTTGTTGCCGTACCTGTGATTTTATTTACGGAACCATCTGTATATATTTCAAGGCTGCTGGCGTACTTCTCCTCAAGTGCTACTGCCACAGCAGTGCGTGCGACAACTGGATGAAGGTCTTTTTTCGCCCTGACGTCGGGGAGAGATCCCTGCACGTTGAGAGGAGGTTGTGCCGAGTGGGGCAGGCGGATGGGGAACCGAAATCCAGGGTCACCAATCTCATTCGAAAACTCTGCAACGATTCGGCCGAAGTGTAAAAAGGAACTCGAGAGGATTTTCATCAGAAGATATTCAGTACATAGCGCCACATGAATGCGAGTTAGGTGCCTTTTCCTGCTCTCCTCTCCCTTGAGGAATAGCGGTTGTTCTCTTGCCTCTACGAGAAATGGTATATTCGGGGAGTTGGAGGGTAATCCCAAACAGAGGCGTAATGCAACTCTGTGAAACCTTTCAAGCTGGTCTCTCTGTGGACCGCGGATGTTTACAAGAGGGAGCGAATAGAGAAATGTGGACTTTATAAGGCCTTTGTAGAGGGTGAGCAACCCGTTGGGAGGAAGGCCCTGCTGACTGTGGGCACGGAAGTTTCTTAGGAGGCCTAGTAGGTGTCGGCACTGCATGAGAAGTCGTTTTACTGCTGGTCGCCAACTCCCCGTCTCTTCAATAAGGTGCCCAAGGTAGAGTTGCGTTTTCTCTCTAATCACCTCAGGGCCTTCAGTAAGGATATGATCAGTCTGTCTTACATAGGTTGGGTGGCTGAAAAGCAGGGTTGATTTTTGTGTGGATCGGGTTGTCCAAGGCGCGCAATTTCTGCCACCGTTTTGTCAAGCGCTACCTGCCAAGTTTGGCCGGTGAATTTTGCCCTATCTGTGGATCCTACTGCCCATATTGCCACATCGTCTGCATATATTGCAATATTGACGCGCGGATACGGAGGGTTGTCTGTTTGTGGTAGGAGTTCAGGAAGGGATGCCATCGCCAGGTTAAAGAGAAACGGTCTAATCACACTTCCTTGCGGTATTCCCCGTATGTCATGCCTTGGGCTACTCGTAGCATTGGGGACCTTGACGACAAATGATCGGTCTTGAAGGACGCCACAGATATAGTTATAAGCCCGGCCTGATATTACAAAATTGCTGAGTTCGTGAAGAATTGTGTCATGGGGTAAGGCATCAAATGCTTTGCGTATGTCCAAAAACACGCAGTACATCACTTGGACGGTTGCGCGTGCCTCTTCCAGTGCAGATACAATATCGCAGAAAGCATCCGCTGTGCAGCGGTGTCTTCTGAATCCAGAAAGTTGATCAGGTAGAGCCTCTGTTGCGTCTATATGCCAAGTTAGGCACCTGGGGACTAGCATTTCGAGAAGCTTTCCAACGCGGCTGGTCAGTGAAATTGGTCTATACGACTCGGGTGACGCGAGCGGTTTGCCAGACTTGGGTATTGATATCACGTGCGAGAGCTTCCAGGCATCGGAAATCTCTGAACGTTACCACACGTGATTGAGCGCCTCAAGAAGATTAGGGTAATGACACTCGTCGATGTTACGTAGGGCTTGATACCTGACACCGTCTGGTCCATGAGCAGTGCGGAGCCTGCATTGCGCAATGGCTGTCTTCAGGTCGTCCAATGTAAAATCTGTGTCAAAATAAATACGAGGAGGACCATCCGGAGGTGAGATGGTGAAGGGACGATACCCAGCAGGTGACGGGATATTTCTAGAAAATTCGTCGGCAAGGAGCTCTGCAGTCGTCTCTAGTGTTAGCTGTAGAGAAATGGCGAGTCCAGCAGTAGGGTGTGTCGACAGTCTTTCCGCAGAGAGTGCTCTGGCTATTTTTCACACTTTAGTGAGGCTTCCTGGGGATCCAAAAAAGGCGCATAGCTGGTTCCATTCGTGTCGTATGTCGGCGAAATTTCGCGTCAATCTTCCGGTGGGGCTGCCAGTCACCTGCAATGTTCGTTCGGCGAGCTTTTCGCTGGGCTCTCCAGCGAGCAGCGCACAAGTTGAGGTACTCCAAAGCCGGTGCAGGCCTTTGGATTGACAAATTTACTGTTCTCGTTGATAGGCTGAGAGCGTTCGTGATAGCTCTGCCAAGATCGTTCATTGGTTCATGTTCAAGGGCTTTGCTGGGATGTTGAAGGAATAGATCCCAGTGTGTAACTTCGTACTTGTTGTACTTCCTGGTTCCATTATGAGGCGATAATACCTAGGTTAGGGCATGATCGCTCCCACACGTACCCACAATTACAGTCCAAGAGGCTGCAATGTCCCGTGGTGTGAAGGTCAGATATAGAACACTGCCGTGGACACCCTGACGGACAAAGGTTTCAGAGCCGTCGTTGAGGCCCTAAAGGCCAAGGGAGGTGGTAACGTCCTCAAGTACTGACCCCCTTGGTGTGGTCCAAGTATCACCTCATGTGGTATTGTGTGCGTTGAAGTTCCGCAAAATAAAAGTCTGCCGGGTCATTGACCGGCTGTCTCTCAAGCTTCTTGCGTCCCAGACGTACAGACACCACTGTGAACTCCACCCCATGAACGCGAATCGTGGCGGCCACGTATTCTGCGCTGTGTGAAGAAAGCGTAGAGATCGACGTGGTTATGTAAGAGTTCAGCGTTCACCAGTAGTCGAGCTCGGCTTCGTCCATTTGCTAGCGCCGTGGCACTGTTGTAAATCACGTATGGTGAGAGTCTAAAGTCCCCAGGTTGCGTTAATAGCTGTTGTATGGCAAGAACGTCCACATGATTCAGGAGGAGATGCTGTCTGAGGTCAGGGAGACGTGTTCGAAGGCCACGAGCGTCCCACTGTAGAACTGTAAGTATGATCGGCTTTGATTTTTTATTCACCTGTGTTGCCACGATGGACGTGTATGAAGATAAATGTTGAATTGTTGTTAGGAAAATAAATATATAACTTGGGTTCATTTCAGAATTATGTCGACAAGTGGCTCAATGAAGAAGAAAATTTGCGGCAGTTTACGCGCGCCTGGGAACGTCATGATGGAAGTATATTTCCGTGCTGTGAAAATCGCACGGCGAATCAAGGTGTACAGCGTTATACTGCGTGGACCTTCAGACGCTTTTCTGCAATTTGACGCTTCAAGAGCTAGAGGTAATTGAGCAGAGGCAGCAGCAGCTGTAGGCAGCCTAGGTTCACTGCGTAGTGCCTCGTCGTAGGTGTGTGGAAGGTTTAGTTGTGGAATTGATACCAGAGCCGGGGCCGACACAAAACAGACATCGAAGGTAGGCAGCTCTGTTTTCATGGAGCTCAGCTTTTCTACACCTGGATCTTGCGATGATGGTTGTCGGTGGTCTGTCGAGCGACGTCTGGAACATCTCGGATGCCGTGGCTTGTCCGGGGAGGAAAGGTCCCCAGTCGCTGCTGGGACTGCTTGCAGGGTTTGCTTAAATACATTAGCCGTGCTTCCGTGAGTCTTGTTGACCTCAGCTCAAGCTTCAGCAAATGGATTGTTATTCTTGCAACTATAGCGGCAGATATTTCGCTGTTTCTGCCACTGAGAGCAACGCATTGACGTTGTATCGTGGGATTTCTTACAGTTATTGTAGCCCGGGCTGGGGGCGTCGCATCTGTCAATGGAGTGTGGCCTTGCGCACCGAAGACATTGTACCTCTCGCTTGCACGACGCAGACACGTGGCCAAAATGACCACATTTCTTGCACTGCAGAGAGCTGTTGACATGCAGAGTGACTTGGTGTGACATGCAGAGAGACTTGGTTGGCAAGTCGCGAACGGTGCGCGACTTGCCAAGATGGCCCAACTCCTTTATGGGCGCATCTGAGCGCATAGACGCAAGCAGCACAGCGTCAGTAAGTTCTGGATCGACGTTGTGAATAACACCGACACTGGAGGTCTTCCCCCTTGGTTCAAAAGCCTATACTTTTATACCCAAAGAGTGGTCAACTTCAAGAGCAATTGCGTGGTATGACTGTTTCGGGTGTCACAGGCAATCACGTTCTTCCCTTGTTTGGGCGCACTTCAATAATGCAGGAAGGCGCCAGTTCCTGGAAGGTGTCCGAGAGGCGCAGTGAGTTGATAAATTCGACGCTCACTGTCGGATCGGCTGGGATAAACAGGACGAGGAGACCGGTGGTCGGATTCAACTTCGTGTCGATGTCTCTGCAACGTCTCCTTTTACCTAAGGTGACCACCTGTTACGGCATATCGCTTGATTGCTCTTCATGAGGCAGCGCTGAAGGTATGCTGGGACCACCGTTGATCGGGATCGTCACATTGGCTGGAGTGGGCTGGGCACTGCCTTGTGAGACAGGCGGTCCGTTCCCGAAAACCTTATTGGTCAGAAGCGCAGGAGATAGAACAGGCGGAATGTCGCCCAGCGGAACAGTCATGGACATGCATCACCGGGTTGAGGGCAGATGGCTAGGCCATCGAAAATCCACCCTAGAGGACTGTGGCCTTTTCTGTTCGTATCAGCGTTATAAAACAAGGCTTTTAGAACAAAATTCAAAGTACTTAGATTAATTAAGATCAAGAGCAGGTATCGAGACAGGATGCTAGCCTCGTCGTCATCGTCGTTTTTTTTCGTTTTTTTTCGAACAACCAGAGATTGAAAAAAACAAAGAATCCGAATTTACTTATACATTTATTACTTTATAACCGAATGGCCTTAAGAGTTCGAAAGGGTCATTGCCATCTTTTTTTATGGACGTTTACTTGAGATCTTCTAATCAGAGCCGCACTGTTGCTTCTTTTTTTCACGCTTGATTGTTTAATGTTTTACGATCAAACGCTTTGCATTGGCTTCACATGACACCAGGAATAGTTTGCTTATGTCCAACCATATGTCCCAAAAACTGGTATTGTGATAATATTGGTGTTAATAATATTATATCTAATAACTTCAATACTATTTACTGCTTTTTTATCGGAATATATATTAAGCGTTTAGGCGAGAATTTAGTTCAGTAGATACCCGCTAAACGGTAAGCATTTTTTGAATGACGTCGTCTTTTTTGCGGCCGTTTTTTTTTGTTGGAAAGAAACTGAAAATGAAGTGTTCTTTCTCGGACTAAAGAAGAGCCTGCTAGGCTCAAAACGTATCTACAGACAACTTTTTTGGCGACCTTGGACGACCATCTTCTTAAAGGTGCCCTGCAACAACTTTTTCACTGGTTTTTAATTTGCACCGAACCTGAGCGCGCTGAACGTAGTAACTTAATGAAACAATTCTTTTCACAAATTTCGCTTTATTCTAAAAGGTATAGGCAAATTTGAATTACAAGAACAAGCAAAAAATAACCTCCATCATGAATTCGCAGGTCCTGGCTTGATTGGCCGTGAACTAGAGGAGCGGTAGTGAGTTCATCGAGCGCTCACGGCTGCCGCACTCCGTGTCGACGGCTCGAGAGGGCGCCATTAAAGCGCGTGTTGGATAGGCTGTATAAAGCGGGCGGCCAGGGCGGCTTGCATTGCATTTGCTGCGCGATTAAAGATCACTGGCCACAAACGACAGAAAACACGGGGTAAATGTCAGCCGCAGAACGGGAGCCACTGCACACTGCCATACCGCCAAGTGGCAAAATCGCCACAAGTCCGCGCCGAAAGCTTTCGGAACGCTCAGAGCCGGTCGGATCCTCGAGCCGGTATACGACCGCAGCGCCGCCGCGTACATCCGGGACATTTCTACGCTCGCCGTTCGTCGGCGCCTCATCCCACTAGCCCTTTCTAGTGTGCGCCGTTTTTTTTCCATCGCTTGGTGGCGGGTATGTCGACGGGTCATTTCTTGTTTCCGTACTTTATAAACTGCATTTGTTTCTTTTCTGATCTAATATACTGAACAAAACCTTCTTTCACACAAAATTGAAATGGTTAGCGACACTTATATAATGTATCTCGAATAAAAAAAAGTTTAAACGGCTCTGACCAGTAGTAAGCCCCAGACCAAAGACGGCACATATCGCGCGCTTTCGGGAACGCGGGTCTCCCTTGTAGGTGAAGATTTCCGCATCGTCCGGTTAAAAAATGACTCACTGATATTTAGTTACTCTCCCCATGCACGCTGGCTTGCCCGAAGCCCAAGAGACGTGAAAACCACAAAAAAATGTAGATGCGTAAATATTATTCCAGGGTCCTGTTGCACTTTGAGGCGCTCGTTCACTACGTACTCGTTGAGGACATTGAGGTCGAGAAAAAATAACAGCACAACCGGCTTGTGTTAAACGGTTTATCCGACTGCCCGTTCACTCGCGCTCGCGATTCCCCGTTCTTTTCGTCTTCTTCTAGCTCCAGGCTAAATGTTTCAAGCCAATGGTGTTAATTGTTAGTTTTCAACATCCTCCTCCCGCTCACAAAGTGAGGAAATTTGGGATAATATTTACAAAGTTTCCAAAGGGTAGAGCAGCTGCACTGGCCGTCGGATTACACAAACAGACGGCAGCTTAACGGCATACGCCCTTACATTTTTTCTCTTCCTGGAAAAACTTCAACGACACGTACCAACGTCCAAAGGTATCTTGGAGTGATTCGGTCGTGCAACAGTACTACATCACCAACGTTTGGTGCACGGCTGCTGAGAGGTGGTGCAAGGTGCGCCGAACTAAGCTCTAGTAGGTATTCTTTCTTACCACGTACCCAGAAGTTGTTCATGAGCCTCTGCCTATATTTCCACCGACGTGCTAGTGAATCTCTCGATGACGCGTGGGTTGGCTCCGCCTCTAGAAGAGTTATCAATCGCCTTCCTATGAGTAAGTGAGCGGGAGTCAAGACCGCAGGTTCACTATTATCGGCATAAAGGTAGGTGAGTGTCCGAGAGTTCAGCGCAGCCTCGATGTCAGTTAGTACAGTCGTTACCTCTTCAAACGACAAGCTCTGCCGTCCAAAAATTTTCCGGAGGCACGTTTTCACCGACCTCACCATCGTTACCCACCATCCTCCCCACCAGGCTGCCCGTTCTACGATAAACCTCCATGTGATTTGGTGAACACAGCAGAAGTCTTGAGATTCCGCAACTGCGAATAGCCTCCCACAAGGCCGGAAGGTCCTTCGCTGCACTCTTGAATGTTAGCGCGTTGTCGCTATAAATGGTGCTTGGGAGACCTCTTCGTGACACGAAGCGTTGCAGGGCCAAGAGAAACTGCGCCGTGGCCGCGGTGGATACCAGCTCAAGGTGTTGCGCCCGAGTGGTCGCGCAAGTGAATAAGGCAACGTAGGCCTTAACGCGCTGCCCTGGTGAGTTGACCAACAGCGGCCCAGCGAAGTTGATTCCCACGACTTGAAAGGGTTGACTTTCTTCCCCTCTGTCCCGTGGTAGCGGAGCTACGGGTGCCGAAGCCGGGTTTGCTTGGAATCGTCCACAGATCCGACATTCCGCGATGAAATCCGTGACAGATTTTGTCGATGAGCCAAAATCTGTCACGGATTTCTGTAAGAGTGGCCTGCAAGCCTCCATGTAATATTCTGAGGTGAGCATTCATGACAAGCAACTTCGTGAAAGGGTAATCTCCTAACAAAAAAATAGGATGTCTCACCTTCACCAAGGCTGTGGCTTGGTGAAGTCTGCCTCGAATACGCAAGGTTCCGGTGTCGTCAAGAAAGGGCTGCAAATCGGTTAGTCTCGATTCTTTTGAGATACTTCCGCTTTGAACCAGCCCCTGGATCTCTCTGCCAAAGCATTCTCGTTGAAAATTCCTGATCCAGAAAGCTTCTGCATCTATAATATCATCTGTCGTTAGGGGCAGTTCAGATGCCTTGTTCTGTCGACGACAGCCTTGAACAAATCGTTTTATCCCCGCTGTGACACGAAAATCTTGGTTAGTTGCTGAAATTTTCTAATGACAAGAGTGCGGTTGGTGCACTCACAGTGGTCAGCAGTATTTCGACCTGTTGTCGTCTCTCGCCGTAAATTCCGTTGAGGTTCTCATTTTCTGAGTTACTGCCAATTGGCCAGTTTCCTTCTTCTCGGGAAAGCCACTCGGGCCTAGACCACCACTACTGATACGCACTTAGCGGCATTACCGTCTTCCCTCTAGTAAGGGCGTCTGCTGGGTTCGCGCCGCCCGGGCAGTGGTGCCAATTAGAGGGATCGCTTAGTGCTTGTATTTCTGTCCCTCGGTTACCGACAAAACGTTTCCATGCAGTTGCTGATCCATTGATCCAATTGAGGTTTATCATGGAATCCGTCCAGTAACATAGTGTAACTACGACACGAAACAAAACCGTACACATATATTTAGCCATACGTGCTCCCAATAGGGCTTTCGTCAGTTCTAGTCGTGGGAAGGTCATCGTCTTAAGCGGGGCAACTCTGGACTTGGAAAACACCAGAGTGACGCTGCAATTTTCTTTTCTGTGCAAGGCGCGAAGATAGGCACAGGCAACATAAGCCTGAGGGCTGGCGTCTGTGAAGACGTGAAGCTTCAGGTTGCCCTCACCATCTACATTCTGTAAGTGTCTCGGAGCCATGATGCGTGGCAAGTCCTTTAACTCAGCGCACCACGTTGTCCACTCTTGCCGTAGCGCTTCTGGTAGTTATTTGTCCCATCCCAGACTATGTTGCCATATACGTTGGAACAAAATTTTTTCTCGTGTGACATAAGGTGAGAGGAACCCTAGGGAATCAATGATCCTAGCAGAGGCTTGGAGGACGAAGCGTTTTGTAGACATGTTTGTCGAGAGAATTCACAAGTGATGGTCACTAGAGAACGTGAAGGAATCTGTGGTTTTGTCCCACACCAGTCCCAGTACGTTTGTGACCTCGTGGGACCTGATTGATGTGATGTGAGGTTAATTGTCGACTTTCCGCTCCCTTTGATTGAACAGGCTCTGCAGTTGGCTGGAATTGGTATTCCGTTTGCGTGGTTCCATGCCGGCCTCCCTGAGCAATGTCTGTGCTCCGTCAGCGAGTCTTCGGGCTTCTTCGGTGCTTGCGGCTCCAACCAGTAGGTCGTCCACGTAAAATGAATCCAGCAAAAGAGCCGCGATGTCTTTGTTCGAATCACTCACGTTCTCTAAGGGATGACGAATTGCCGCCCCAAGTAGGAATGGACTGGCAGTTTTTCCAAAAGGAACTCGCCTCATATGCCGCTCTTTTATATCGCGTAGCGGCTCGTCTGGTCTGTGTGTATTCTCAAACCGAAGAAACCGGAGAGCATTTCTGTCACACTCTGCGATTTCTATATGTAAGAAGGCCTTTGGATGTCAGCTGTGAGAGCCACCTTTTGCATACAAATCGGAGCAGCACCGGCAAGAGTTCTGTGTTGATGGTAGGCCCCTTCTCAAGATGGTCGTTGAGAGATCCGGTGTTTGGCGCGTGTAATGAAGCGTCGAACACCACTCGAATTCTTGTCGATTCCGAGTTGGCCCGAATCACCGCTCGATAAGGCATATAATAAACGCGTCTGTCTCATTGAGATTTTTCGCTTACCCCTTCCGCGTGTCCGTCCTCAAAGTAATTGCGTATCGCTTTGTTATATAGTGCGATGGAGCCATCGTGCTTGAGACGTCGGATCAGGCTGCGGAGTCTAGACCTGGCAGTGATGTAATTAGTTCAAATTGTTGTTGCCGTCTCCTTCAATGGTAGAGCGAATTCTAAGCGGCCATTCTTCCAACATATTTTCTTTGTGAATTATTCGAGTACCGTACTATCTTGCTGTTTCGTACTGGTCGGTTCATTCATAATTTCAATGGCCTCCAGCTCCCAGAAGTTTTTTAACGCTGCCCCGTCGTCTTCGGTGGTCAATGTCGCTCCTAACACGCATATCATCAAGTTCGTTGTATTATTCGCCAAGACTCTCATGGTGCATGTTGGACCCTGAAAGGTCCATTCTAGGCTATTTGGAATGACCACCAGGCCGGGGATGGATGATGATCCGCGTGTTTCGCAAGTTAACAATCTCCACATTTGGTCAGCGCCAGTGAGCATGCCTTCCTCTGCTTGGAAGGAGGGAAACCTCAACTCGTCAGCGATGGACCCCGTGATTGTTTTAAGGAACGAGTGTTCGACAGGTGTTTCGATTAGATCTTGGCAGATGAATGGGACGACAACGGCTTCTAAAACATACTCCGTCATCGCATACTGGCCTCGAAGTCATAGTTTGACCAGTGTGGAGCAGGAATTCCAGAAGTTCCTGCCTTCTGGCCACCAGCCTGCTTCGCTTTCAATAGCCGAAGTTGTCCGTGAGGAAGTTCAGCGGGCATTCCAACCTGAGGCTTCTGCCAGCGCAGCAGTACCCGAGGAACCTTCTCTGACCTAAGCCGCGGTAGCTTGGAGACCGGCTCCAGCTGCCCAGGAGTATTCGACGCCATCTCGACGTGACCTACCAGAGCCGCAGACGTTCGGACGTCGGGAAGGGCAACCCAAGCTCGTCCGCACTCAACAACCGGCACCTAGGAGGGCAGATGTCTGGAGCACGGTCGATTGACGAACGCTTTTTTATCACTGCAGAGAGGCCGATCACGTCTACCAAAGGTGCCCGTACCGACAAATGGGCCTGCGAGGCTTCCCGCCGAGCGACGCACGACCTCGCCTTGGGGAGCGACCAAGAGACATCGAGGAGTACCTCCGACGACCACTGTCCCCGGTGCCGACTCCACCCCAATCTTCCCGTTCGTCTTCGCCTCGACGTGCGCTTTCGCCCTTCCGCCGCTCTCGTCGGGACAGCCTGTCCCCCCTACCTCGTCGGGAAAACTAAGTGCGGCAACGCCTAAAGGTGGCGTTGCCGAAAACGACCAAAGCAAAGAACCTCCAAGAATGCCGGAGCGCTCCCAATCTCCCGACGCCACGCATCGCAACGAAGCCCCTGGAACGGTGTCCAACAACCTAAATGTTGTTACCAACGGCTACGACACATCGGGACTCGTGGTCACAGGAGCAGACTTCTCAGTCATGAGTAAGAGGCTCTCTCGCCGCCTGCGAAAAGTTACGACACCGTGGGGAGGACCACAAATTCGAACCGCCGGAGGACACCTTATCACGCCTGTCGGAATTTGCACTGCTCGCGTGCAAATTTACGGCGAAACGTGCCCTGTGAAATTCGTCGTTCTACAAGACTGTTCCAGAGATGTCATTCTGGCATGGATTTTTTGTGCAAATATGGCGCCGTCATCGATCTGGGTGAGAACAGATTGACGCTGCGGAAGCCTGTTCCGCCTTCAGAGAAACCCCAAACAGCGACAGTTGCCATCCGAATCTGCACCGACCACGTGAACCTGCCGCCGCGATCAAGTGTTGTCGTACCTGTCGTGGGCGATACTGCTACCTGCAGCGAAGTTGTCCTGGAAGGCAACCTTCAATTGCTGCTGGGAAGAGGAACAGGCGTAGCAAGAGGAGTAGTTGAACTTCAGGATGGGTGAACTGTGGTCCTCGTAACGAACTTCAGAAATGAAACGCAACACCTCACGGAAGGTGCAACCGTGGGCCACGTCGAGGAAATTCGAACCGCCGCCTAAATCGCCGCGATTACTGACGAAACCTCGCCACATTAGCAGGACAGTACGTCACCTTCGCAGCTCGACATTGACCCTAAGCTTCCGTGCTCGAAACGACGGCACCTGCTTAATCTCCTCACCGAATACCGCGATTGCTTTGCGACTTCGTCAAAGGTACGACAAACCGCCGTTGCGAAGCACCGCATCGTTAACGAGGATTACGCGCGCCCTGTGCATCTATCGCCGTACAGAGTATCCGTTATAGAAAGGGAGGTAATGCAGGAGCAAGTTCAAGACATACTGCGAGACGACATAATCCAACCTTCAAATAGTCCGTGGGCCTCTTCAGTCGCGCTGGTTAAGAAGAACGGAACGCTTAGGTTCTGCGTCGACTACCTGCAGCTGAACGCGATGACCAAGAAAGACGTCTACCCACTCCCCCGCATCGACAACACTCTAGACAGGCTGCGCCACTTTGAATATTTCTCATCGATGGACCTGAAGAGCGGCGACTGGCAGATCGAAGTCGACGAACGGGGCCGAGAAAAGACAGCCTTCGTCACGCCGGATGGACTGTAGGAGTTCAAAGTAACGCCCTTCGGACTATGCACGGCGCCTGTAACGTTCCAGCGTGTCACGGACACTGTACTGGCAGGGCTGAAGTGGCAGAGCTGTCTCGTCTACCTTGACGACGTCGTGGTGTTTTCCACTGACTTCGACATTCACTTGCGATGACTCCGAACAGTTCTCCAAGCCATACAGACCTTCAGGCTCACCCTCAAGGCGTCAAGGCGCCGGTTCGCCTATGACGAACTGAAATTCCTACGCCACGTGGTTTGTAACGAAGACGTCCGCCCAGACCCCGAGAAGACTCGCGCCGTCGCGGCATTTCCAGCGCCGAAAGACAAGAAGGCCGTGCGAACATTCCTCGGACTTTGTGCCTACTATCGACGCTTCGTTCGGGATTTCGCAAGAATTTCCGCACCGCTCACAAACCTCACAAAGGACGCCAAGAATTTCGACTGGGCTAAGGAGCAGCAGCAGGCATTCAACGTGCTGAAGCGAAGACTCCAGACTCCTTCTGTCCTCGGACATTTTGATCCGCATGCGGAAACCGAGATTCACACGGACGGTAGTAATGCAGGACGTGGAGCGGTACTGGTTCTAGTGGAAGAAGGCACCGAGCGAGTGATCACCTACGCAAGTCGGACGCTGTCGAAGTCGGAGAGAAATTACTGCAGGACTGAAAGGGAGTGTCTTGCGGTCGTCTGGGCAATAACAATGTTCCGCCCGTACTTGTACGGGAGCCCATTCCTCGTAGTCACAGACCACCACTCGCTCTGCTGGCTGGCGAACCTGAAGGACCCTTTAGGACGCCTCGCTCGATGGAGTCTCCGACTACAGGAGTTAAACATGACTGTACTCTACAAGTCAGGCCACAAGCACAGCGACGCCGACTGCTTGTCGAGGGCCCCTGTCGAAACACCTTCCGGCAGCAGCGACGACAATGACGACGAGTTCTTCCTAGGCGCAGTGACCACCGACGACCTGGCACGGCGTCAAAAAAAAAAACGATCCTGAGCTTCGCGCATTAATTCAGCACCTGGGAGGCCGCGGGAGTACCGTGCCCCGTGTTTTCTCATGGACCCTGCCGACCGTCGTCCTTCGACAAGGTGTACTCTACAAAGAGAAATTTGGGAACAGGAACTCGCCGTGGCTGCTGGTGATCCCGGCCGACCTTCGAGAGGAGACCTTTCAAGCATGTCACGACAATCCTACGTCCGGACACCTTGGTTACAGCCGGGCACTGGCCCGTATTCGTGAAAAGTATTACTGGCCCAATCTCCCCAAAACCGTCCACCTCTACACCCGATCCTCCCAGGAGTGCCAGCGACGCCAACTGCACCGTTCCAGCAGATTGGAATGGATCTACTTGGTTTTTTTCTGCCGTCGACCCTGGGAAACCTGTGGATAATCGTCGCCATAAATGATCTCACGCGGTAAGCAGAAACGAAAGCCCTTCCTTCAGGGAGTGCTGTTTAAGTCGCCAAGGTTTTCATCGGGTCCATCCTCCTCTGGCACGGCGCTCCGAAAGTTCTGATTACAGATCGGGGATCATAATTCATGGCACAGCTGACCCAAGAAATCCTCCGGCTCAGTCACACCAGCCATCGTCGTACCACTGCGTACCACCCGCAGACCAACGGTCTCACGGAGCGGCTCAACAAGACAATCGCCGACATGATCTCCTTGTACGTCCCCGTTGAGCACAAGACATGGGACGAGGTGTCGCCTTACGTCACATTTGCCTACAACGCGGCCGTGCAAGAGACCACAGGGGTGACACCTTTTCAACTCGTTCATGGTCGCAAAGTAACGACACTGCTAGACGCGATGTTACCCTATGAACCGGCTATCGACGGAAGCAACGACGCCCAAGTGGTTGGCCAACGGGCAGGTGATGTCTGTCAGTTCGCCAGATACCGAGTTAAAGCCCAGCAACGTGTCGACACTGGCTTCTACAGCCTTCGTCGTCAGGACGTCCACTTTCAGGCCGGAGGCAAAGTATGGGTCTGCACACCGATTCGCCGGCGTGATCTCAGCGAGAAACTCCTAAACGCTATTCCGGACCCTACAAGGTACTTCGTTGACTTGTGTACCTAAACTGCGAGGTGAGGCCGACGAAACAAGGACATCATCACGCCGCCCACCACGACCTGAAGTCGTCCACGTCGTGCGCCTGAAGCCGTACTACGCTCGATAGGACTGTGAATGTTTTCCAAATGACTCTTTAGTTTATCGTGCTTTTTTATTTTGTTTTTGTTTTGCGTTGCATTGGGGCGACGCAATATTTAAAGGGGGAGTAATGCCGCGCGCGCAGCTGGCCAAGTAGGCAGCGCGCGCGTGGCCTAACGGTTATTGTGCCTGCCCCTACGCGAAAAGCCAGGGTTCGATTCCTGGGAGCGACGCGTCTTTTGTTTATCCCTGCAATTTATTCTTCTGGTAATTTCGAGAATGCTGGTGCTTGTTCGACGTCCAAATGTTCTACGCGTCGAACGTTCTGCGCAGATTATTCCAGAAGCTCAGTCGTGTACATAAGGTGCTTCGCGTAGCGAGCAAGAGTCAGTTTTCGCCTCAGCGTTCAATCCTGCTGCTTCGCCGCCTTCGACGCCCGCGACGCTCTACAGTTATCTTTCTTTTTCCTTTTATTTATGGGCACAAGTTCGCTCCATTAAACGTTCAAATTATCTCAGTCATTCGCCACCTCATCACTTGTCATTCGTGACAATATATATATATATATATATACATATATATATTGTTTTTGTAAACAAATTATGTTAAAAACTGACGAAGGCTAATTATTCACATTGAGGTGAACAGGTTGAGGGAAAGGCCGTTGGGAATCCGGCTTGTCGCGCTCTGCCCGAACGAGCCCTTCCTTTTTGTCTTTCCTCAGCCTCGGTGTTTATTCAAAATGCATCGTGGATCTTCTCTTCGTGACATTGCCACCTTCGTAGAGAAAGCCACCTTGAATATGGCGCCGCGGGCCTTCGATGTATGGGCCACTTGACTTTCTGCAGGGCCGCTGGTCTCCCGAACGCAAATAAATATTATTATTTGTAATATTGGCAAAGTTGGTGCAAAGGGTGGTCAATAGGGGGCAGTAGAGCTTAAGACGATTGACATGAGCCGTTTCACGAGAACGTCAGCGGCGATAAGCAGGTGGAGAGAGCGGCTCGATTTCGTAGTTTACTGCAGAGGTTTAACGAAGCAGGCGATATGGGCCTGTGTAGTTTGAAAACAGTTTCTCTTGAGAGACAGGGTTGGCGTTGTGGAATCCACAAAAGGACGAGATCACTGGGTGTGAAGGAAGTTTGGTGAGATGTATCATCCTGGCGGCGTTTTTGTTGTCCTTGCTGGTTTGTCGTGCGTGCTCGTGCTAGCTGGAGGCATTGTTCAGCATGATCTCTGATTTCAGTGAGTGGAAGGCATTCAGAATGTTGGGGTGAAGAGGGCAACAAGCGATCCAATGTTGAAGAAACTTGCTACACGTAAAAAAGGAAAGATGATTAAAATTGAGTAGTGCTTTCAACGGCGGTAGTGTACTCGATGGTCACGAACTTAAAGAACCTTGCCCCACTTACGATGATCGGGGGAAATGTACATGGCGAGCGTATACGGCGAATGTGCGGTTGAAGCGTTTGTTCATGCTGTTTGTCTGCATATAGTAGTTTGATGAATGACAGTGCAAGCTCACAATACCTCTTGGGTGATTTTAGAAAAAAACACTGTTCCGCGGTCGCTGAGGATATTTTTCGTGGCACCATGACGGAGGACAACCAGGTTCAAGAAAAAAAATAGCCATATTTTCCGCTATGGCGGAAGGCAAATCAGCGGTTTGAACATAATGCGTGATGCGATCAGTGCCGACGATTATCCAGCGATTTTCCGAGGTGTAAAAAGTGGGCCAAAAATATCTTTTCCGACACCCTCAAATGGTCGTTCTGTGCAAGAAATGGGTTGAAGGAGCCATTTAAATGAATGCAAAGGCCGCTTACAGCGTTGGCATTGGACTCATGATTTCAAAAAAGTTTGGACACTTCCATAAATCCCTGGCCAGTAGTACAGTGAGCGCACCCGGTTGTAAGTCTTGAGTAGTCCTCCGTGACCTCATGTTGGGTCTCCACATGGAAATATAAAACCTCACGTCGGAATTGACGGAGAATTGTAAGAACCCAATGGCAGCCTTCGGGCGAATAGTTGCACTGGGAGAGAAGGCGATTGCGAATATGAAAATGTTTGAACTGTCTTCTGAATGAGCGGTCTGCCTAAGATGCAGTGTCTATGAGAAAAGCGGGAATGTTAGATATCCAAGGATATCTCGCTTGTTCTTGTTCCGTGCCGACAATGGTTAATGCCGATACGGTGATATGGTCTTCATCAGTATCAGGTAGGCCTGGTACTTCAGAGTGCAGGAGACATCTAGACAGACAATCGGCGTTGCCATGTTTGCTGCCAGATTTGTACAGAACAACAAAGTCGTACTCTTGCAGCCGGAGCATCCATCGCCACAGGCGTCCCGTGTGATCTGTCCAAGATGACAGCCAGTAAAGCGCTTAACGGTTGGTCACAGCGTTGAAATTTCGATCATGAAGATATGGGCGGAACTCGGTAGCTGCCCAAGCGATTGCGAATCATTCTATTTCAGTTACCGTGTAATGTATTTCTGGTTTAGTGAGAGCCCTGCTTGCATAGCCGACAACGTAGTCGCCAAATTCTGTCTTGGTTTTTGCAAGCACTGCCCCAACTGCAAAGCCGCTGGCATATGTACGAAGTTCCGTTAGAGCAGTTGGATCGAAATGCCGAAGTATTGGGCAGATGTTGAATTCTTTTTAAGCTGGTTGGAAGTAGCCTCGCACAGCGATGTCCAAGAAAACGGGCGTGAGATTTTCTTTAGACGATCATGCAGGGCTGCCGATATGGATGCGAATCGGCGTAAAAATTATCCCCAGAAATCTGTGCCATCGCATGCTAGCGCCATCTCTTGGCGGATTATGGCAACGCTCCCATAGAAGCAATGTATTAAATATAGAAATACGGCAATATTTGCTCAACATCACATTTTTTTCAGATTTGCCATGCTACCCGTCCAATCTCTGACACGATCCAATCCTTCCGCAAAAAAGTCAAGATTACTGCGCATAAACTGCAGGTTCCTCATTCGAGTAAATTATTTGATGCATAGCCACTATGGGTGGTATCAGGTTTGATCGTTTTTTAAAATATATTATTAGGTGAGTGAAATAAATTTTAATTTTATATTATAAATACAACCCTCCCCCAATCATATGACAAAGTTTCGTGATTTGTATGATGTTTTGTAATGCGTAGAAAAAACATGCTTCTGGGGCACCTCTCCCAAACGTGCCACACAAAGTGATTTTCAAACCTCCCTAATTTAAAAATACAGAAAGATACAAGATTTGCCATATAACTGCGACAAGGCAAAAACATCCAGGAAGCGTAGTGTACGCTCTGTCTTCTCTCAAACTTATTTGCTCGGGTTCCTGAGACCAGTTTGTCGAACCAGGCGCATAATCGATCAGCCAGCTGTTCAGAATCGTTTCCTGCATTCTGCTGCTGGGATCACTAAACTACCAAACAAAGAAAGCAACTATTTGTTTTTTCATTTAGAAATTTTATCATGGCTAAGAAAAGGTATAGAAATATTGTTATTAATCATTAAGAAATTATTGACCTTGGCGAAGCTACATTTAAGGCGAATAAAGTGGGAATATTGAGTGATTATTTGGCAAGGAAGCTGACTGTACTTGATGGTCTCTTCATGACACGTCAAGCACATAAATTCAAAATATCAAGTAAAAAACATGTCGGTCGATCCAGCGAGGAGAACATTGGAAAATGAGAACTACGTAACGTCCTCGCTCGAACGCCATTCCCATCGAGAAAGTTTATTTTCAAGGATATGCAGTTGTACCATGATTGATTTGATGGACTTAAATTTTATCATTTTTCCCAGTTAAAGACCCGAATGTTCTAAACAAGTTCCTTGTGGATGAGCGGAGGCCCAATTTTGAAAAGTTGGACGAAGCCGTCAAAACGGAAAAACCAGGTCTAGTTTGAAGCGGTTTTTCTCAAGACAGATTTATTTCCAAGTATTTGCCATGGCACCAGCATGTAGTAGAGGGATGAAAATGATATATTTCGCCCAAAATGGGTGCATGAGCCGTGCTTCAAAAGTTCCTTGTGAAGGCGCGGGTGCTCAAACTTTAACAATGGGACGAAACCGTCAAAACGGAAAAACCAGGTCCACTTCGAAGCGGTTTTTCTCAAGACAGATTTATTTCCAAGTGTTTGCCATGGCACCAGCATGTAGTAGAGGGATGAAAATGATATATTTCGCCCAAAATGGGTGCATGAGCCGTGCTCCAAAGGTTCCCTGTGAAGGCGCGGGTGCTCAAACTTTAAAAATGGGACGAAACCGTCGAAACGGAAAAACCAGGTCCACTTCGGAGTGGTTTTTCTCAAGACAGATTTATTTCCAAGTATTTGCCATGGCACTAGCATGTAGTAGAGGGATGAAAATTATATATTTCGCCCAGAATGGGTGCATGAGCCGTGCTCCAAAAGTTCCCTGTGAAGGCGCGGGTGCTCAAACTTTAAAAATGGGACGAAACCGTCAGTACTGAAACACCAGGTCCACTTTGAAGCGAGGTTTCTCAAATAGATTTATTTCCAATTACAGATACAGACAATCACACTCACGCTTCTGCTGCCGCCGACGCTCTAGACGGGTACGCTGTTGTTCTTCGTCGGTCAGAGAGCAGCTAGTCGATTTCCCGACCCGTCGGCCGCTGCGCGTTCGGCGGCTTCTCGTCGCTTTCGCGCCCATTCGCGCTTTTGCTCTCGTTGTCGCTCTTTGAGGGCACCTTCTTCTTCTTCAGAGTGAACTACGCGCGTCTTGCTCATAGCAAGTTCAAAGTGCAACTGCTGATAACGTCGCTAGGGCGATGACTACTGGTGAATATTAGAAGACGACAGCGCAGCACGAGCACGAGCGACCGCGCTGCCAACAATGGGTCTCTATATTCGTATGGGGAGAAATTCTCGATCTACACGCTCTGTCCGCGCACGCAAAAAATTTCAGAACCTAGCCATATACAGCTTCGCTGTAAAAACATTTAACAAAATGATCATGCTAAGAGGCAAGTACAAAAGCGTTCAAATGGTGACGGTACATTGAAATTGGTGCTGAGATGTCAGGATAGGGAGGAGCAAAGGCATTATATAATGACTGAATCCGAGAGAGAGAGGTGAAGTATTACATAGCGAGCGAACGTCAAAACAAACGAAGTGTCTGGTTACTCGAAAAGGCAATCTCGAGTCCTCGGCCACATATTTGTGCGAACTTCTCCCCGCCATTTAAATATTAATACCCCAAGGCGAACTGTAGGTAATAAATAAACAAAAATAATAATGCCCCAAGGGCGAACTGTAGGTAATAAATAAACAAAAATGAACAATAAACAAATGTATTTCATGCATTTCCTGACTTTCTCACGGAAAGCGTTGCCACAACTTTATTTATTCTTGAGCGCTGAAAACGTCTGCCGCGGAAGAGGTATGTAGCACTAATGTAAAAAGTGATGACATGTGAATAAGCCCAATAGTGACACACAAAAAACAAAGATACAGTTTAGAATATTCCTTCGACGGCAGACGAACGTTTTGTGATAATCGGAATAAACGTGCTTTGATAAGTAAGCCCTTGGGAGCAAGAACACAATGTAAGGGTTACAATAGCTCAACAACAGAAGAAAAAACTCAGTTTGTTGAGTGCCAGCCTGGTGGAAAGAAACTGTTAACCAGTGCACCGCGCAACTTTTTGCCATCTGATATGGTGTCAATTATTGTCGGAAAGATCGTTTGAGTTCTGGATGGCACGAGGAAGTGCTGAGGTTTTAAAAGGATGGATGCTGAACGAAATATTCGCTGGAAGCTTTCGCTGCTTTTTACGAAAAGAATCCGGTGGTTCTTAAAAAAATAGAAAGAAAGAGAGGCAGAGAGAGAGAGAGAGAGAGAGAGTGACAGACAGAGAGAGAGGGGGAGGAGCAACGCTATAAAAAATATCAGGACGGACTTAGCCTTGCCGTTGGAGCTGGCATTGTCCCGCTCGGCAGTGGTTCCAAAAGGGGTGAACTGGACTGACCGAAGTTTTGAAGGAACCGATGAAGTAAGCAAAAGAGCGAGATTAGTCGACGAGTCTGGAGAGGATGAATGAACTTACATTGCCTAAGATCTGACACGCTAATAAATCGAGAATGAGACTATATAAATAGCGCGGTACAGTTTTAGACGGGTTCTGAATGCGTAATTCTGTACGTTTGGTGATATCATTAAGTAATGTAGACTAAGAAAAAGAAGGTGCAAGCTTCCGTAGACTAAATAGACACGGAAGAAACTAAGAAAGAGGAAGGAGAGAGCGCTCGCACTGAAAGGATCGAGATGACGGTCGGGTACAGTTCAACAATACCTCCAAAATAAATAGTTCATTATTTCCTTCTATTTTAACACAGTTCGCATAATTAAACCGGCTTTTTATTTTTATCGTCACCGTGGAGATCCTTCCTCCATTTACTTAATAAAGGCTTCTAAATATATTAGGCGTATTCCGGTTTCTGGGGCGGACGTGAGTACTATAAGTATGCTTCTGTGTTTTCGGACAAATTCGATAAAATCGAAAAAATACTTCCTGTAAAATATTTTAATATTTATATTTACCCAAAAAACTCAGATTTTTCAGGACCGCCAACTGCTATGAATCCTACTGGTCTTAATATTTTCCAGGGATCTTCGAACAAGTTTTGCTCTACTTCTCTATATCTAATATTTATTTATTTGAAAAACTGCAGGCCTTTTTCAGGCCCTCGCAGTATCAACTTTCGTTTGTATGACCACAAAGAACTTCCGTTTAGCTTCTATTTTAAAAAAGGGGAATCGTCGAACACGTTTCTCATTGAAAAGGATACTTTTACTAAATTCACAAACTGCTGTTTTCAACCTTTCGTTCACTTCACCGAAAAAGCCGAAAAACTCTGTACGATGAAAGAAAGCTCCAAAGAACTCCGAATTTATGGTAAAAAATAAGCACTAAACAACACTCCGCGATTTCAAGCAGAAATAAACTCCGAAAACGCAGAATCCTAATTATAAGCTGGATTTCGTATATGTTGGTGCAGCTTTTAGATTTCGTTATAACTTATAGGTAGGGTTCCGTATTTTTGTGTATTCTTTTTTAAATTTAAGGGTGTCTTTGGGTGTTCATTTTTTCAAAGTTCTCTGTTTTAGGTATCTATTTCTGGTGTCGACCAGAAATCAGGGTTTATCAGGGCTTACGTCGTAAAAGCTATTGCACATCTATCGCGTTTTTAAAACACACAATGCTATTCGCGCCAGTTATCACTAAGTGGCCCATGTAGAAACAATAATTGCAGCATAAGGAAGCAGCCTCGCGGAAAAGGGCGGTTTGTTTTCGGGGTCAACAGAAATAAAGCAATTTTTCCAGTTAACCTGGGGTTTCATTTAATTCAAAAATTTCAGTTCGGAGTTTTTCAGTTTTACCAATTTCAAGAAAAATCCCAAGAAAAAAGGAAGCCAGACATCAGCACAGCGAGTGGTCATACCAAAGAGAATATTTCGCTTCTGATGACTTCAGCGGAGGCAGTGTAGCGATCGATGGTTGTGGAGTTCATGGAAGCCTAATTTAGGCAACACAAAATATGGATCCTTTTTGTTGTAGTTTACTCGACACACTCGCCAATCTGCAAATAACTTTCCAAAAATATCGCATATGTATTGTCGGGTAGTTTTTCGAATACTTGTTCGGAATTCTTCCGCAGATCTGACTTTTTTGCTTCCATATCGCTAGATATGAAAACGCGGAATGATAGTGTTATCGACTTCTTGCAACCGGGAGGCGCTGATACGGCGTGCTCGTCCGCTCTTTGCGCCCGTCTTGCGTTTGTTTGCCTCAAAATGCGCTCACAGGCTGCTTTTACACTCTCCCCCACCACACGCACACACACACGCGCGCGCGTTCACACGCACACGCGCACGCACGAACGCACGCACACACTGACATACACAAACAACCCGTCTCGTCGAATTAACCACCAACACTGGCGCGGGTTTTACTGCCGCGTCAGGACGCTCTCTGCGTGTTCTTTGTGCTGTCCATCAATTGATCTTCCCCCTTTCTGTAGTACTGTTGGAGAAGCTCTGATAACGTAGCTCTATTTTCTATTTTTCACAATTTTATTCATTGCACGCGGAACGCATTTCGGTTTGGCGGGAATTTGCACACGACGTAAAAGTTAAAGGTGAATACGCCACGTGTCGGTAAATAAGTGAACTAGAACAGCTTGTCACAAATTTCTGGCCATGAATGCCGAAAATACGAACAAATTTCAAGAAAACTTTGAATGTCTTTTTGAGTGGTTGTCTTGAGCATGTCAGAAACGGCCTGAATTTTGCTTGGGTCGGATTCAACGCCATCTTTGCACACGAGATGGCCAAGCACTTTAATTCGCCGTCCAGAAAGTCGATGTTTTTGTGTGTTTTTTTGCGGTGAGCTCAAGGCCGGCGTTGCTGAAACATGAAAGTATGGCGGTTAATCGACGCAGGTGCTGCTCAAACGTTTTGAGAATATTACTACGTCGTCTAAATAGCATTGGCATATTTCCTAGTTGAGTCCGTGCAACACTGCATCCATCAAACGTTCGAATGTAGAAGGCGCGTTGCATAAGCAGAAGGGCATAACGGTGAACTGCTACAGGCCATCGGCTGTGACGAAAGCTGTTTGTTTTCGGTCGTTGGAGGCCATAGGAACTTGCCAATGATCTGCATTGATGTCTATGGAAGAAAATTACTCAGCGTCTTGTAAGCAGTCGATGGCATCGTCGATTCTTGACATTGGGTATAGGTCTTTCGGGTAATCTTGTTTAATCTCCGGTAGTAAACTAAAAAAATCTTATAGTGACATTCTTTTTCTTGACAAGGACGACTGTTGACACATATGGACACGTAGATGGTGTGACGACACCTTTGTCAAGAATGTCAGTGACTTGGCGATCGATGACGCCTCGTTCGGACGCTGAAGCTCGGTTTCTGCGTTGAGACGAAGGTATATCTCGTTGCCTGTATCGGTGTGATGAACTACCCACGTGGAACCTCCCATGGTGGATTGCGGGCGATATGATATGAAGCTAAACTATCGCAAAACGGCAAGAATTGAGTTATTTTGCTACAAATCAAGTCTGGCATTTTTGACGTTCTAGCAGTACGATATGTGCGAAGATTTCTAAAAAAGGGAGTCTCGTCAAAAACGCAGTCACCCCCCCCCCCCTCCCCTAAAGTCCCTTGATATTTTTTTTACAAGTATCGACAACATATACAAACGACAAATCCCGTTCCGGTGGAATAAAATGGCGGCTTTTAGTTCAAACCTCAGCTGTGCCGCCATTAACTTCCTAGTACCTGCACCGTCACATTGTCGGCGCTTCAGAGATTGTCGCCACTTGTAGGAAGCTGTTATCTAGGAACATACATGGCGGCACCCATAGAACGGGGCAGACACTAGTCTATATATTTCGCGAATTTCCTACTGGTATCATAAAACCATGATGACAGCTTTTTTAGCGGAAATTCGCAAGGTCCAGAAAGTCCACAAAAGTTTAAATAATGCTCCCACAGTGATGACGCGAAACCTGCGCCCTCTCGGAGATTGGTGCTCAACTGATAACTATTTACCAAAAGGGCGCCCGTGGTGTACCATTTCAGGTGTATTAATTGGTTGTTCTTTAACTAGTTCGTGTATAAAAACCTGGGTTATTTAACCTGTCTTCCTTCCCATTGATTACAGGACATAATACTGGTATAATAACCAGTTCACGTTGAAACAGGAACTTTCAAAATGTTTTATTCAACCTGAGTGTATCTTCACATAGCTACTGGGCTTCTGTAACCAATTTTAGTGCTATAAACGTTTCCAAGAAAGGCTGACGACTGTTCTAAATTTTAGCAAGACCGTTTAAAGGAGAGCAGCACTGAAGGTAGAGGCTCTCGGCATAAACTCCCGTAAAGTCGTGACTCTTTTGAGAACAAAAAACAAGAACGTGGCGGGTATACGGATCATGTTTCACGTTCACAATGTGGCCAGAGTTCCCGCAATATTCGATATGTGTACCAAGCAATGCCACCATTGCGCTGAGTATTTTGATCTTCATTATGTTAGGATGGCTCGAGTTTACAACCTATAGGAACTCTGAGAAGACACAACTCTTTCTCATCCTTGGAGCATTGTGCCGGAAAGACAGGTGCCGTGACCTCAGAGGTTATTGGAAAGCCTGGTGTTTTTGCGTTTTTATTTTGTATTGAAAATAATGAATTCTGAAATAATTAACATCGAGAGAACGAAAAAATATCGTCGTAATGCTTCTGAATAGATCTGAGATGTATCGAGACCACAGAGGACAGTTAACAACTAGAATAATATGGCTTCCAAAACCACAACCAGGCTTACTTTGCTGTTCATGGTGGTGTCATCTATACTCGCTGCGTAATTCACAAGTTACGTTCTTTTAATGACTATATTATTTAACTGATTGAAAAAAGAGAACTAACTACCCGGAGCCCAAGTTTCGCACACTTGTGGAATGGACCGCTTTTAAAACTGCGCTCCATTTAGTAGCTGCTTGGCCGATTATCCGATTCCACCTTTGTTTTGCTCGTACTCGCGGAGCATGCATTGGACACGATGACGGCGTCAGCGTTCGGTGCGCACTCGGATCCAATCACAGTCTTCGTGCCCCAGAAGTGGCGACCAACAATGTTCCTTGCTGCGGTTTTGAAAAGGGTCTATCGGGGATAAATTTCTTGGAAAGAATAAAAAGTCTTCAAGCAGTCGCACTATTATTGAACGATTACATCTCTTAGAAAAAGAGCTGGAATTATGTTCTAATTATAGCTCATGTCTATAGAGAGTTTTTAATTATCTGTTCGAATATAAAGTTAATATAATTTATTTTTCTTTCACTTCAGAAGCAATTTGTAGCAAAAGAAGAAAAACATTTCGTCGATACGTCTCTATTGAAAGGACGTATATACAATACTTTTTTCTAATCTTGCCACAGAAAGTCTCATATTTATCTACCCATTCAGATTAGGCGTGTTTTATTAGCTATCGATTTTTTTTTATTTCTATCAGAAAGAGTTGGTAGAGTCCAAAAAAGTCCATGTTGCGCTTAGTGTTTTTTTTTGAACCTGAAGTGCTTAAGAAGATTTGGACTCAAAGTAACACAATGAAAATACACAATTCTCACGCACCTTATTTAAGAGAATAATAACTATGATCCACTTATTCGGCTTCGTGTAGATGCCGCGTATGAAACGTACCTAGTATTTTGTATTATTTTTCTTAGTATCCCAATTTATTTCGTTTTGTTTCTTGCGGTTCACCACAAACTTGTTTGTGCAATTCGTGTCAAATTGGCATATGCAAGGGCCCAAGCTCGACATTATTTACCCTTTCAGCAATTGTTTTGTGCTTTTTTAGCATTTTTATAACGTTTGTTACGAAAATTTTACCCTGTAACAGCATACCTACGAAAAAATACAACAACGATAAAAACAAAACGAAGGGTAACTATACACGCTTCCAGTGAAAATATGACTCAGAAAGAAAGATCTGGGTTACTTCAATACATTAACGCACCGTAGAAAGTCATTAAAAATGAGAAAGAACTAGACAAGTGCATGATTTTCATTTTCAATATTTTAGAACCATCGTTTGAGTAGCGCAATACCTGTTCTGTTAATTTGAATTAGCGTATGAACAATAGCAGCGCCAAAGAAAACAAAACCCTTTTAAACACATTTGAGTTATGTAAAGTGCCGAAATGCACGTCCTTCTCTACGCTGTCAATAAGTAATAAAATCTAAATTCTCGATCTACTAATTTTAAGCGTCGATTAGAGATTTTTCTCCAATTTAATTTAGCTGCATTTGATGGTGAGGAGGGTGCGGCTGTAATGTTTACTTGGCATAATTATACTCGAAAGGGTCAGCTATTAACGTATCATAAACCTGTGCAGGTTCAAAAATAAAATACTTTCAGCGAAAAAAAAAATCATTAAACGAAAGGGATGTCGTGCTACACTTAGAAACCGTAACTTGGCTTTAGCAAACTTTATCGCTCCTGTATTACATGAACAGAAAGTATCACTTGAGTCTAAAGAAACACATTGTTGTCACACCAATTGCCCGTTAAAAGTCGATAATGGATGTCTGTTCCTGCCTGTAAGACCGGACGCTTCAAGGCGTTATATATTGCCGTTATTGAAGTGGCGCGATAAATAAAGTTTGTTCACAAGCCTACAATGAAGCAGACCTGTACGTAGTTCAACTACTCCTCTCAAGTTACTGTAGTTAAACTACTTTTCTGCGCAGTTTATAGACTTTCAATTACATTTCTATCTCGGATTTTAGTACTCTTCTTTAATCACTTTTCCGAGTGACTTCTACTCAAATTACTAATTACTTTAAAATTTTAGTGGTAGGCTTGCTGGACAACAAACATTCTTGCAAAAAAAGCTAAGATGTTAAAACATCAGCTGATATTTGCATTGAGGGGAAAGCATCTGCCATAGGTAGGGCGTGGAGGAGGGGGAGTGGTTTGAAGGTTCCAAAGCCCTCTAAAGTTTTCACGAGTCCCCCAAAGCAACAATTCTGCTAGGAGGCGCGGCGAACGGAGAGGCACTTCGCAAGTGAGGCTCAGTAAATGTGGGATTAGCGCCAAAAATTGGCATTTTGTTGTGTTCCGAAGCTCAAGGAGACAACGTATTTAAAGAAAGAGTTTGTCCTCGCTTCTCCCCAACATAGGAACTCTCGCCCACTAAAGGAGGTGCACACACTGTAGAATCACTCTAAGGAATCAACACAATGCAGCCCCCGCTCTGAAGCTCATCTAAAGCTTCCTTAATTTGTGCTGTACTTGAAGGTACGCGTGCTAAAAGGCAACGCGGAGGTGATCTCTTTGCGTTGCATTTCCTGCCAAAACTCAGCAGGTGCAGGTCTTCCAAGATTCGAAGATCGTTTGAGAAGCATAATAATCCCCTAACATCGTAAGGGGATTATAAGTCGTAAGAAAGGCAATACACTCTTTTTTATCTGATACAATGTATATATCGGTTTATATTGTTCGGCCGCCTTTGTAGCGTTGCGAATATGATGGCTATATGATGGTTCCAATGAAGCAGAATATGATGCGCGTATGATGGCGAATGTGATGGTTCCAATGGAGAAGTTTTGCTTAGATGATGTCCGAGCAGAATGTAACGATATACTTTTTTGGTATTTGCACTACTTCGTTTGCTCGTCTCTTCAAATATTGCATTAAAATTGTAATTTTTCAGCTGAGATATGTTTTAATCGCATGCGCTAGGGTAATGTAATTAGCTACATATGTTGCGCTTAGACTTAGTAATATGTATAGCAAGATTTATTGTTGTGTAAACATCTTTGTTTAGATTTTCTATATCAAAAGTCGAGATTTTTTGTGACTCGAGTCAAGGTGCTTCAAATGCCGGTGAGGAAATAATTCAAAAATAATAAAACATTTTATAACCTTTATAACTTCAATGGTTGGCCAAGAAGTGAGCGATGGCTTTTTTATTTTCAAAGTCATAGCGCTCCAGCTAGGAACCCTTCAAACTTACCTGTTTTGACGCATTTCTTTTGTGGAAATCTAACAGATTTATTGGCATCTAATAACATTTATTGTATAAAATGAATGAACATTTCTATGTATTAAACTTTCACAATGATCTTTCTTTGGTGTCTTGATAGGTGTAAAGCTTAGTTAATTTTAAAAACCATAGAACCTCTTCGTATGTTTTGTTGCGCTAACTGCCGGATAGCAGATAAAACTGCTGAATCTTAATGTTCAGGAAATCGTCGAGGGCGGCGCTGGAGTTTTTAACATCATCAATGTCTGTGTCTTTTTAACTTCACATTTAGAAAATATATTGGAAGATTTACTATCGTCACATGAATGATTTAAGTTCTGGGTCAGGTTTATGAATCGAAGATAATTAATTAAACAAGCGCAGTGTGATATAACGTGGTCATTAATCGATATGATTAAAAAAAATAAAGATGAAAAGAAAACAAATACATCCGAGTTCACTTCATGCCCTAGTTACAGTGAACTACCCTTGTTCAAGGAGCTTGTAATTACTGGAGGGGTCGTGACGTAAGCCCCGTGGGTTCCCCATGCCACTTCCGTTTGACGCCTGCCCCTTTCTCTTTGTTCCCGTGAACCTCCTTT
Source organism: Ixodes persulcatus (assembly GCA_013358835.2). Lineage (NCBI taxonomy): Eukaryota > Metazoa > Arthropoda > Arachnida > Ixodida > Ixodidae > Ixodes > Ixodes persulcatus. The sequence continues at coordinate 79,979 of JABSTQ010005352.1, forward strand.
CCTCTGACTCAAACTGAAACTAAATAAAAACATCACACCATTATTTAGCTTATTTAGCTATAACTAACTAGACATATTGTGAGGACGAACCGGCCGGATAGCTGAGACGCGGGTTTTATGTGCGACCGTTCCAACTGTCGTCAGAAGAGAGAACGCGCAGTTTGCGCGGGTTCGGAAAAGACTATCCAAAGAAAAGAGGCGCCACGTTGTGTTTTATTTGTGTCTGTGTGTTTATTTTATATACACGTATATGAAGACCGACGGTGCACGTCGATCGTTTGGAGGTAATGTAACATAAAAACATCATATAAATGACAAACATAATGAAGGACTAAACGACTCAATTTTTAAATTCTTGGATTGTAATATGGCGGTAACCTATTGTATTTACTGTTGATGAAGAGCAATGTGAGATGACGAGGTAATGATTATATAATGAGGCTCTATGATGACCACGACGTTAGTGGGTGTAATTTGTCGTCGCCATCGTTGCATGATTTTCTGTGGTCCTGCGGTCGTCGCTGTTATCCTTGCTACGCTTGAGTGCACGTGGTGCATAGCCGCAGTTAGTGTGGAGCAGTCTCTGCTGTGAACAGTGTCGAGAGGAGATCGGCGTCTTGAAATGCTCCCGGCCCGAAAGCAGTCGTGGCCGTCAAGACAGCGCTCGAGAAAAAACTCAAGCCGTGCTAGTCTGAAGAAGGCCAATAACGCAGTTCTTGTCGCTCGATTAAAAATCTACGTTTATTACTTTTTCTAATCGACATTGCCATGGGTGCAGAATACAACGCAATATCAGCATGTGTGAGAATCATAAATTGGTTTAGTGGGTCTGGCAATAGGGATCTGCAGCGGTGTAATACTTAACTTCCCGAGAGCGCTGCTTGATGGGACTTTTTCCATTGATTCAGTTATACCTGGATTGCACCCCTGATAGAATAGAGATTTCTTTTCGAAATACAAACGATGTTTTTCTAGATATGAATAAGTACGAATGTCGCCATTACGACGCAGTGGTGCTATTCTTATCCATACGATGTTTTTTGTAAGTAGTTAAAGGCACGTATTCAGGGGGAGAGGGTGAGCATCCCCGAAATTTTCCATTTTGCTGAGGCCTCCTCTCCCCTTCGCCGTAATACAACTTTTTTCATGGGCAGCTCCCCCCTCCCCCTCCCCCCCAATAAAAAATCTGGCTACGTGCTTGGGTAGTAATATATATTTTCTAATCGCTGTCCGGACAGCGTTTGCCGCATTGACAGTAAGTGGCTATATGTGATTTCCTAGAACGCTTGACAAGTAAACATATACAATTTTAAAGGGATACCTCAACGAAATTTGAAATGTATCCGTCGTGTTCAAAAATAGGTTGAATATGATCCACAATATCCATAAATGACAATCGCACGTTTGTATCTTAAGCCTGGTGGCTGTATTTTTTGTTATAAACGGGCCACTCTAGCAAGCGGTCGGAGAAGGCCCAGCTTAGAGCACGTGACATCCGACGCAATCCTGACGTAGGTCGTCTCGGGACGAGCAAAGCTACCGCGAGGCTGACGTCGAGAGGATGGCGTAGTCGTTCCGGCCACCGACGAAGCGGCTGCATTTGTACGAAATTTGAGTGACGGGTTAAGCTTCTATAATCTTGTAGGGGGACAATAGCTGCTTCTGGGACACACAAAAGGGATTCTCGGGAAGAGGGGAGTTCCTCCTTCCCCTCTTCTCTCGTCGTGGCTGGAGGCGAGACACTCACCGTCACTAGCTGTCAAGGTTCCTAGACGGACATGACAAACGAGGCGTAAGCGACATCCACCAGGTGCTCTTTGCTAATCGTTTAATTCGTTTTAAAATTCTTTTTCGTGACTTTTTTAACAAGATATTGATGTGTTCGATGTGATACTGCTCCTTTGAGCACATATAGACCATAAAATAAGCGCCGAAATTTTGTTGTAGTATCCCTTTAAAATTGCTGGTGAAAAACAGACACTGTTGTCCTTTCCCATCAAAGGGTGTTTGTAAACAAACCACAAGTTTTGAAATCTTACCTCCTAAATTGGAAGGGCCCGCAATAATTTTTTTATACTCTAAACAGGAAAAAGCGGATGAGGAAAGGCCAGCATCCCGCACTCACGAGCAGGAGTTGGCAGAGCAGAACCAAGAGTCATGCTGCGTCAACTATGAGTAAATTCTCCTCCTATCTGGATGAAGAGCTCCCTGACCTGGTTAGCGCGTCGTCCTCCAAGATAACCGCACCAACTGAGGAAGCCACAGACTCCGGTAGAAGGATTATTGCTCCTAGCCACTTCATCAAGTGCCTTTGGGAATTGAAGCAGCATGTGTGTTTCCGAGATAGGCACGGAAGGTTCATATTTGATCATGAGCGGAGAGTCGGCCTATGGTCGGAATTTGTGTACACATGTAATGGATGTGGTGCAGAAAGGACGGTTTCAACAGACCCTGTTCCGGAGCCAACATCCATCACAACTCCGCCAAAGAATCTGGGAGTGAATGATGCCACCGTTTGAGCCTTTATGTCAATTGGTGGTGAATATTGCCGCGCGTGCAGCTGGCCAAGTAGGCAGCGCGCGCGAGGCCTACCGGTTCTCGTGCCTGCCTCCCACGCAAAAAGCCAGGGTTCGATTCCTGGGAGCGACGTGTCTTTTGTTGATCCCTGCAATGTAGTGTTCTGGTAATCTCGAGAACCCTGGTGCTTGTTCGAGGTCCGAATGTTCTACTCGTCGAAAGTTCGACGCCGATTATTCCGGAAGACCACGCACGTACATAAGTGGCTCCGCGTGGCGAGCCGCAGTGAGTTTTGCCCCAGCGTTCGATCCTGCTGCTTCGCCACCTTCGACGCAGGCGACGCCCTGTTGTTATCTTCCTTTCTCCTTTTATTTTTTGGGCACAAGTTCGCCCCATTAAACGTTCAGTTTACTCTGCCATATGCCGCCTCATCACTTGTCATTCATGACAATATTCAAATCTCTAAGAGGCTTGTTCTGTTTTGGAGGTGCCCACTCTCAGCAAGAATGCATTTCTACGCCACGAAGAAGGATTCGCACAGGTACGGACGTGCAATTTTTTAAAACTTTTAACGTTATTCCATAATGCGGTTGCCATTTTTATTCGGGAAAAAAGCGCATCGAAATGCGTCTTTTGCGCTTGAACTGTCAGCACGTGCTGTGCACACTAGCTTCATCTCTATAAATAATTATAGCTAAACTATACCTAAAATTAAGGCTGGGTCATGCACGTGTTGAACGTTTGGTAAATTAAGTCGAAAAATGTGTCAACTGAAAGTAATGCCGAAATTTCTATCTATATTTTTTTACTTAAGTTGCTCATTAACACGCTTCACCCGTACCCCTACCTCTGGTGCCAATGATATTTGGAGGGAGTCATTTTTAATCGATGAGTCCTTGGTGTAAGATACATTTTCAGTCTTATGTGAATCATCCGTGTATATTATTACCATCAGCGGTGAATTTTCAGTAACAAAAAAAAAATGGCCACCTCTTACGTTGCTGCTATGCTTTGAGGATACCCTACCCAATGGTGGAAGAACTCATAAGTTTTACGATAAATTCTTGCACTCTCCCCAGTAATATTTTTCTGGTTTGCTGATCGTTAAATGTGCGTCTAATGTTTTTTTTTCAGAACTGGAAAGGGAACTTGATGAAGTCAATCCTTGAGGCCGGGGACAAAGAAAGAACATTGAACTTGCAGCAAGGTCACGTATGCGAGGATGGTGCCATTGCTTATGTAACCGTAGTTGTTGACGAAGGCTGCTCTACAGGAGTCATGGGCACCGCTACACTGCTGAATCAGCACTTTCTGTGATAATTGGTGCAGCTACTAAAAAGATCCTCAACATAAGATTAAGGAATAAGCTATGCAGCCATTTGGAGAACTACAAACAGAAAGATGTTATGATTTTTAAGCACACCTGCTGCAAGAACTGCAGTACTGCTTAAGCTCCTATGAACTCCAATATCCTAGTCGAAGGATTTTAAGCAAGCTAAAAAATACACGGTCTGCAATATCGCACCTTTATTGGAGATGGAGATTCATCTGTCCATACCAGATCTTATCGAGAGTTTCTTACGGACATCTTGTTGAGAAAGTTGACTGTGCCATCCATGTTGTGAAGTGTTACACAACCCACCTCCTCAACATACGCAAGGAGATCAAAGATGATAAATAGTTCATCTCAGCACCTCACTTTAAAAAAAATAAAAAAATGTGCTCGGAAGGCTGTGTCACATTATGTCACACAGCTCTCAAACTGGCAAGGAATGCCTCTAAACCAACTGAGGTACACAAAAGATCTTGAAAGGCAGCTCCAGGCTGACAAAATTAATGGTCCTAAACACTTCTTTGGATATCATGAATGCTGCAAAAGCTACCTTTGCAATGGCACAGCGGGAGCAGGTGTCTATGCAGCTGTGCTTTATAGGCTGCAAACAAAACTAAAGTATGCCGGAAATCAAATCGCTGACAAGGCTTATCGCCTTATTACGAACAGGACGAGGAAACTTTTGGAGTATGTGATTTATTTCGTAGCGAAATTCGCAGGAGGCAAGCAAATCAACCGCTCAAAAAGGGAGCCCCATGAATATCGATGCCAAGCAGCCAAGCTGAACGTCGAGTATATAGCGAGCTGGCACCGTAATGCAGTTTAACAATTAACAGGAAAGAATCCATCTGATCCGCTGAACAAATACCTTTCCAAAAGACAACAAGCAAAGTCTAGAAACACAAGGAAACGTAGTCGTGTGGAGGGTTCTGCAACTGCTTGCACATCTAAGCAAAGAAAACTAACACAAGAGCCAGCTTCTAAGGCACACTACAATGAAAGATGTGAGCAGCCAGACATTCCTCCTGATGTTTATGAACAGAAATCAATCATAAAGCTCCAGAGACTTCAAGTAGACGTCGCACAGCTCAATAACATTGAGTTGTAGACGAGACGGCAAGCAAACAACCCTAGTTGAAGCATTCAAAGCAAGCCAAGGCTCACAGCATCCCACTTTGGGGAGGTATGCAAGATGCGAACTACAACGTACATTGCCAAACTTGTTTTAAGTATTGTGTACGTTAAATACTTTTATTCACCCACTACAGAGTATGGTAGAATCAGTGAGGATGCTGCTTTACAACTGTACATGGAAAATGAACACTGTGTTGCGTAAAAGTGCGGTTTGTTCGTTTTTTTTTTTAAGTACGGGTTTCTAGCAGCATGCGGTGATGGACTGCTTGGAACAAATGGCCTCATTGAGGAAAGTTGTCCACTTTCCAAAAAAACTTTTTGAAGCCTACTGAAGCCGCAAAGGAATATGAGGCAAAAAATAGGGAAAAAGATCCTGATGGGAAAGGTCGAAGTCACCGCCATATATTATACTACGAAATACAAGGGCAGTTACACATTACAGAAAGAGAGTTTTGTGATTTTGTTGTATTTACACTCAAGGGCATTGATATCCAACGTATTCAGAGGGATGACACCTTTTGGTCAACCAACATGAATTCTTTTCTACTCAAGTTTTACATGAAATGCATGCTGCAAAAAATTAGATCCTCGAGACCCTCGAAGCAAGCCACTAAGATAACCCCCTTACATCCTTGATGTTAGAAATACACGAGACGAAGACCATTCTAATCAAATCAGGAGGAATCAAAAGAGCAGTTACGAGAAAGCTGCCCCATAGTTTACAGTGTGAAGTTTCGAAATGGAATCCGTAATCCCGATGCCCTCTGTCCTCGCGAAAAAAAATGAGCACGAAAGCTGTGTTTATGGCCTGTCGCTAGAGACAAGGGTGCGCGGGCAGGAAAAAAGGCGGGGTGGTGATTCCTTCGTTTATTATTATTTTCACATCCTCCGGTTCTTTAAAGAAACGGCAGACAGGCAGGACTGCCCGACTTCCGCTGAAACTCCTCTTGTAGACGAGTTGTCGGATCGAATAATCTGCCATTATTGAACATCTGTAAATCTTTCGATCTTCATTCGTAGGCCATAGCGTCACGAGATAGAGGGGTGGGGCTTAGTCCGCAGAACGTTGCTTCGGGGGGGTCTTTTCCCCGTCAAAGCTGAGACCGTCGCGGAGCTGCCTGAACAAGAATCTTGCAATTCTTCACTTAACTACTTCTTTCGTAAGCACAAAAAGGTTTATTTTTTGTTTCGCAAAATATCTGTTTCGCTTGCCTGTTAGAGCAGGATGGTACGGTGCACTGGTGTAGCGCCTGATGCCGTTTTGTTGTTGTTGGTTTTTTCTCAAAAGCTTCTTTGTTTTATTTGAAACAAGATTCGGCGCATTATCAGAGAAAAACGTATTTTCGGTAGGCCAAACGTAGCGAAAAATATTTGGGTTGTGTGTAGGTTTATACGGCCAAGAACTAGGTGTGCCTAAACGGGCGACGAGTCTCCCAGCAGTAGATGAGAAATTTAGCCAGTGCAGTACCACTTGCCTGGGGTCATTAAGGCGCTTCACGCAGTAGAAATAAACAATCATACGCCGGTACGATGCTCATCTCCATCGGAATGAGCAAAGGTGCGGAGTAAACCCAGTATCCTGGGTTCTGCAGCGCCGAAAGTAGCGAAGAGGGAGCATAGGACGTCAATGATGCGTTTTGAGCCGTGTCATGCATCGTCTATCCTTCCAAGCACTTAGAGTACGCATCGACCATGGCTCCGCAGATGCGGATACGTTTCGCCACCCGCCGACTGAATAGTGGATCGTTTTCAGTTATTGTTCGTTATGGCGCTGTACCCGAGGAAGGCTTAGTCTTTCCGCAAAGTTAGCCTATGTGTCAAGACATTTGTTGAAAGTGGTAAGTTTTCGAAACGTCGAAAACGTCGGTAGCGACATGCTGTGCTTTGCACTGGACGCTTATCATTCGCTGAGAAGAAACTAGCTTGTTTGCCTGATACCAGTCGTCTGATATCAGGTTATCCCCGCAACTCCAGCTCCCGATAAAACAGATCTTCATCGTCCATATGTCCATAGTTAGAATTCAAGTGAACTTAAAAATTCCCGAACGCTCAACGCTTGCCGTCGCTAAACGCCGCTAATTCATAGCGTCTTCATTCCAAATAAACGTCTTTTTAAATAGTCTAATGGTTTTTATCATATTCCTCCTAAGCTCTAATTACACCATTATGTTTGTCGGTACTTCCGAAAATATTTTACCGGCGTTTGTTTTCTGGAAACTATGATATAATAACCTTTACAAAATCTTCCAGATCCCGTGAAACAATATTTCTTGACGTCATTTTTCAGTCGTCATTATAAAGGTGAGTTAAGTACCGTAAATCGCGAAGCATTTTACTGGACGTCAGGTTCCACTGGTGTCTTGGAAGATTGAGATTACTGAGCGTGCATTCCTGCAGAAGAATGTTTCATTCACGGATTAGTGACACTTCAATCGGCAGTTGATTCCTTATTGGTAAGATTTCTTGAGAAATCCCGTTCAACCGCAAAACCGCATGTTCCTTTATCAGAAAACAATTGTTATCCAGACTGACATCCTCGAATACATGAGTTTGCTGGGATATAGGAACGTGATTGTGCTCGAGGTATCCCATCGTGAACAAAGATTTCGGTCACAACACGGGTGCGTGTCGCCATCTATTGGTTGAACTTACACCTTATTCAAGATGGCTGCATTGGCACCCCATCCTTAATCCTATCGAAACAAGACTAATTTTACGTAGTGTTAGTTTCTTCTATTGTTTTTACTCCTTTACTACGACCAGAGATGTCGAATTCAGGAAATAGAAACATACCCCACTGTATCGAAGCACCACCACACATGATTTCTCGCATTGATGTACAGGCCTTGAAGGCTATCCCACCGCCATCTGTTGGTTCAGAATCCCACTAACCACGGGTGGGGTTGTACTTTAAAGGCACCTACGCACACTTCCGCTTGAAAGCGTTTGAGTGGGTTTGACTGTTGTGCAGCTGCGGGAAATCAGGATATCCGCGCCTTACCCAGGCAATTAAAAACGCTGCACGCGTTCCCTCACAAGCGGCAAGCACAAGGCAGTTGAAACCTCTTGGTAGAACGTCACACAGAGCGGGTGATTGTTCATTTTTTCTCGCGTCTAATGATACGTTCGGATGGATTACTCGTGATATTGTCACGAATGAAGGTGACCAGAAGACGAACAGTGAACTGAAGATAAAGGGTTACTGGGAGTACTTGAGCCAAACAAAATAAGCAAAGAAAGAGCGTCGAGGTAGCAGAAAAGCAGGTGGCAATTCGGCGGCGTAACAGAGAGCCAGAGCGAGACTGACTCGACAAGGTCGCGGACAGCTGCTTATCTACAGTGCGTCGCTATCTCGAAAGTTTGGCAAATCAAATTCGAGGGTCGCGCGCTCGGGGTGAGGATGAACTGGCACTTCCAAGAATAAATAAGCAGGACAAAAATTAGAACCGGAACCATAATAGGCAACCTGCAATGCTGTTTGGTTTGGCACTATCTAGTGACTGAAGCAAGAAATTCTCGGTGTCTCTGAGAGTGGCGGCTGCATTGTTCGAATGTGAGCCCTTACTCTGGTGGCGCCGTTTACCTTAGTGTCTGAAGCAAGAAATACTGGATATCCCAGGAAGCCGTGATCGCGTAACATGCCAGTACAGCGGAAGCTACGGCCCTGGCGGGCCAATGGGAACGTGACTGCATATCACCGGAGCGCGCCTCTTCTCCAAAGAGGAATCAGGATTTTCACTGCGTCATGCTCCAATATGTGTGCGTTGCGCATGCATACGTCGAGCATTTCGAAGCCGTCGGCACGCAATGTGGGGCTTCTCATTCCCCTTTGCCAAGTTACGAGACAGGGTATGACCGTGGGCTCTCACTCTGCCGGCGCCGCCTGGCTGTTGTCGGCTGACTATAAACGCCAACCTTCTAGAAGTCGGTGACCGAGCGTTGCTTTCTCGGCCCTGCGGGCGGCATTATTAGCCAGTTTTAGTAGACCGTGTTTCCCCCTCCGCTACCCAGATCTTTATAGCCAAGGCCATCGGCGCGCAGGCGCAGTGGCGGTTTCTTCGTAGCGGAGGGTTGGCGGAGGGGGAAACGCGGTCTACTAAAACTCCCTAATATCGCGCGGAGGCTCCAGGCTCGCCATCGCAACACGAGAGCAGAGCCGTTTATACTAAGAGAGTTTGGCCAATGGGCGGAGCTGGTTTCCCGCTAGAACCAACGGATTTCGCGATAACACAAAATGGCGTTACATCTTTGTCTTGTTTATTCCCGAGAAATCGCATAGAGTTCTTATCAGTCAGAGCCACAAAATGACGGACGGAAGTAGTCACTCCTAGGTCATCAGACTACGCAGCTGTGGTTGCCGTGCTGTCAAAATCTCCTTAGGAAGGCCAAACTCTCTCAGTATAAACGGCTCTGCACGAGAGAACACAATGGCGGCATCTATTGAAAGTCGTGGAACTATCTCAGTTTACTGATATTTCCTTCTTTCGTTTTTTTTCTTTTCGCGCATCACATTTTTTTAGCTTGAAATACTTTTGACATTGTTATAAAACAACGATATCTCATAGATAGTATACGTACGTTTGATCCAGAAACTACCGCAAACCCTTCGCTCTAATTAAACTCAGACGCAGGACCATGAACATCATAGATTGCGCCAGTGTGCCAATGTGTTTTCTCCCTTCGTAATAGATCCCAAGAGCCCTGTCAAAGCAAACGCAAGAGCGCGAACGGGCCCTGATTGTTTCGAAGTACATACTGTTTTTGCATCCTTCGAATGGTTTCTTTTCTTCGGGGTCGAAACGTACATTTTGTCTGGCCAGTGGTTCAGCCGCAGCGCTAATGAAACAAAGACCCAAGACGAAGAGCGTCGCTCCTATTGGTACAGACCTATTTGCGACTGATTTTGCTTCACGGACAATCAATCCCCTAAAATTGTCTCAAGAAATTCGACAAGCTCGAGCGATTTCATTTTACCTCGACGCCGGACGCGAACAATTAGGGAAATTCGCTTATTGTGACTAAGAAAAATCTGAGGGTGTTTTTTTTTATTATTTTCTCCTATCGATCGCGTTTCTACATAAAAAAACAAGCAAAAAACATTTATAAAAATATTCAAGCCCTGATGCTAAAAACGAATTCTTAAAACTCAGCAGATACAATGTTTTACGAACGGACAATGTTTTGTCTCCAACCTGTTTCACAGATTTAATAGTCTCGCCTTTGTGGCGTACCCACTATTATTGTGAGGAGTTCTGACTGCCCCTGCGAATTACGTTTCGCAAATCAATATATAAAAAACTCAAATGTGGCACTACCTTGAAAGCGACTTGTCAACATCATTAGATTTTCTAAAAGTTGGCAATAAAATGTCTTCTCATGGGAAAACATCCTCTCACTTCCTTTATATCACATAAAAAGCTTAGGAATCTAATTCTGCAATGACGTGTTAATATATTTTTTTTTATATCCGTACTACACACATTATTAAAACGAACATTTCAGCTCATCGCTGTTCTTAAAATTGTGAACCCTAACAGCTCATAAATTTCTCGTGCTTTAAGACACAGTTTAGTTGCCAGCGAACAATAAAAAACCGTGCGTTCTTGCTGAAAAAAAGAAAAAAAGAGCACTTTAATAATAATACTCACCAAACATCAATAAACCCTTGAGGGTGCAAATGGCTTGTCCTATAACTAACGCCATTGTTGGTGTAGCAAAACGCTCTAAGAAAAGGCCGTTTTTCCTAACACCCCTAAAGGACGGCGTTATTTCGAACACCCTTAAATTAGGGTGTGATTCCACTGTACACCTTTCTATTAGAGTGTTATGTCTGAGCGAATCGCCCACTAAATTGGGTGTACCACTGCCAGGAAGGAAAATAAAAAAGGCGCAATGACCAACACCCATAAAGTAGGCTGCAGTAACTCAAAACAGTGCACGAAAAAATGACTGCAAATGAGTCGAAACATGCCTCGTTCACTTTATTATTATTCGATCAAGGTTCTCCCAGGTTCTACTACATTCTCCAAGACGATTGCAAGCAGGTTATCTAACGGCAGTCATGTCTCTGCTTATGCGGGCAAGTGTGTGCAATTACAAGATTGCCAAAAGGCAAACCTGCGTTCTCGCGCGCGCCATCAAACTTGGCGAAGGCAAGACTGAAAAAAATAGTTCCCTTTTATCCTCGTAATTTCATCACGACCAAGACGCTTCTGAACCAGTGGCGGTCAGTGTGCGTAAGGTGATGAACATTCCAACCGAATATTGTTTCATAACCCCTTTAAATTGTACAACCGAAGGCACTAGGTAAATCTTCAACTTTACTTTTCTTGCGACGTTTATGCTTTCTAGCACTGGTGACGCGGACAAAACTGGCAGGCTTGCAAAGACGGAACGACCGGGAGCTGCTTGGGGCGTAAGCGGCAGTTCATTTTTGTAAACAGTAAAATGGTCTATTGAAACGGAAGCACGACTACTATCAGAAGCATGCTTGCAGAGTACTTACAAAAAAAACAGCGACCTCATGTAATCCGTGATAGATGCATAAATCGATTCGGGCAACACAGACCAATCCACAAACACAATGTCGAGGATGAAGGCGGTCGCTCACTTCAACGAAAGTTTTCGTGGTCACCGATGAACAGCTCTCTGTCGTGATAGATGCGTATTCGATTCGGGCAGCACAAAGCAACGAAAACGCAATGTCGAGGTTGAAGGCGGTCGATCACATTCAACGGAAGTCTCGTGGCCGCCGATGAGCAGCTCTTTGTCGAAACGCGTTCAACAAACAAAGCACTATAATTCCATGGACTCCGACGAAATGAACTACCATTACCGAAAAGTTGGCATGGATGTATTCGGGCCGTTCACGACGAGACATCACGGCCGTGACTGCAACGCGCGAGAAACAGGAAAACACTGACAGGCGTTTGTTAAACCCTGACCTACGTGGCCTCTACAACTCACCATGACTTGGCATACGGAAAAGACTACGGCCCCAGTGAGCCCATCAGCGCGTCAGAGCGAGTCACATGACAAATATTTGTCCCAGCGTTTTTGTTCTTCGGAGAGTGGTCACGTGTTTCGCGTCACCCCCTTGATTTACTAGAAGCGGGTTTCGCACTCGCTCACAACCTCAAGAAGATACAATAGAAGGTGTGGAGGCTTATCAGAAGACGAGGTCAAAGGGGGTTGGACAAAGCAGTTAATCTTCCTCCGCTGCTTTGTTTTGCCGCCTGCAGTGCCCAGGGAACGTCGCGAAAGGGGACTCGTCAGGAATTGCTTTGCGTAGCGCAACATTGAGCGCGTCAAACTGCCACTCATGTTGAAGCGCATGCTCTGGTGCCGACAGCGAAATAACAAATGAAATACAAAAAAATAAATTCGAACACCGTCGAAGCACGGGACAAAGCTAAGACGCTGAGAGCATGAAACAAAAAAGACGCGGTTTCCCGTCTACCTAGAAAAAACGAAAAAAGAAACCGCCGGGAAGCAAGATATTTTGGTGTCACCGCGCAGAGATAAGGGTCGCGAACCCTTGCGGGGGTGTCATGAATCTGGCACTTTCGATTGTCTTGTGAGAGTGTTTCTTCAGAAGTGCACACAAAAATAAAATCTCAGTGAAGGTGCTATAAGTAGTGCGAGACCCAGTCAGGTGAGTTTATATAACCCGAAATGAAGGCGCCACAGTTTGTTCAAGGCTTCAGCGCAGGAGGTATTTCTTAGGTTAAAAGTAACCCAATTCCGTTTTGCTTAAGCTTTTTTTGTTTTTTAACGTTAGACTTTGGGCAGTCAAGAAATAAAAATACTTCGCCGGCATAGCCGATTCACGCAGGACACTCTTGGCACTCAACCAAAAACGGCGTCGCGTAGGGTATGTCAGGATGGCGTCGGCGCGACCCATCCCATTTTTCACATTTATGGGCTAGACCAAAATGGTATCGGCAAAATCTTTCTGATATAACTTCATAACGGCGCAATACTGTGTGCTGGCCCGGTTGTATATTTACACGTGTTTGTTCATTTTTTTTTTGCGAGCGGAGGTTGTTTTTTTTTATCAAGGGTGAACTATAAAATTGATGCACGCGCGACACGTAATTTTCGGCTCGTGTCAGACGGAGAGTTAAATCGGAGTTACAAAAACTACTCTCTAGCACGTCCTAATCACACGCGGCTTCGTGCGGCGATTAACTATGCTCGATGTTTGTACTGCCGTACATCAGCAACAGTTTCACCGAAGCAATAAACATGAACGGCTATGAAATCATGGGTGTAGTTGACAGCATCACCATTACGCCCCTTTCACACTGTGTCAATGAAGGGCGTAAAATTTGCCCATCCACCCTTTTTACACGATGTGAAAAGGATCTAAAACGGGTGGTTTCCCTAACTAACTCCTTTCTTACACTCGTTTTACACGATTATGGGTATTACAATGTTTAATGTGTTGACCTAGGTGTCGATTAAAAATTTTAAACCTATTATTTGCCACCCTTTAATCGATTAATTAATCGGTGTCCTTAGTTTCCATGTAAAAATACTTTTTTATGGCAGACGAGCTCATATATATATAATATTAATAATAATTTATTTACCATATACATATATATATATATATATATATATATATATGTGGTAGGAGCTAGGGATAAAGCTTAGAAGGAGCTTGACTGGTCCCCAGCCCCCTCACAGGAACACAGCGGTGTCATAAATTGTACAAAGCAAAGAAGTCCACTAATGCAAAACAGGAATAAAAAAAGGAAAAAAAAAGCAAACACTGGGCCGAAAATGCAAACTAGATATAAGCCACACACAACATTGAAGAAAATGAACTTGCAAAATACAAAAAGGGAACACGACATTATTTCAAAGAAATATTCACGGATCTCACGGGGAGTTAAAGATACAATATCAACATTGGAATGCGAGAAGGTGTAGAGCAATGAGGGCAGGGTTCTTCTAATCATCTGAAGGCCGTATTCAGTACGCTATGTATCTATTATCCAAGGTTCAGGGTGACCAAATGTATGTGCTTGCGGTTTTTTTTGGGGGGAAAGTGGGTGATTTCATCTAATTTTAGCCGCAGATTTTGGATTGAATTCCGAATTAAAAAAAAAACATGTTCTCGGGCAATTAGAATAATTAAAATAAAGTGCAATCGGCAAGTTTTTCGGATTTTTCGTTTTCAAGTTATGGACCGTTCACTCTAAGAAAAAAATCGACTAGTACTTCCTCTGTTATAAGAGGATTTCGCGTGTCTCATATATTGCTCTATCAAGGGAGCAAATTCCCCCCCACGAAAAGGGGAGAAACTTTGCTCCCCTAAGGGAGGACAGTTGCCACCCATTTTTGCTGGTGGAGGAAAAGTGTGTCCCGTAACAATGTAGAAAAATTGCCACCTTGCTTTTTCTCAATGGAGAAACTTTCTCCCCTCGTGTAATTTATGTGGCTTCCACCAGATGGAGCTAAAAAAGGGAAAACAAATCGGAGGAGCGCTAGGTTGTTTTTAAGATCCCCCGACTTTTGAACGCTAAATTAACGCTAAAAACGCATACATCACTGAACACATAATACACGGAACACAAGCAGAACACACCCTACACAACAGCAACAACGCAGCTACACCGAACCCCCACCCCCTTCTACGTACACCGAATTCGCACTATCTCTATATATGGCAGTCTTTTTTTTAATCCAACTTGGCCGGTGACTGCCATCATTTATCGCATAGACACGGAGAGGCGGAGCAAATATTACTCATACTTAATACGTTATTTGTAATGTCTCTTGGAATGGCCTCATCTCTTAATTCAATACCCTGGGCAAAACAAATGGAGATCATTAAGCTGATTAACTCAAATTTAATAATTATTTTTTGATACGTTTGATGATACATGTTGGCAGTGCAGTATTGAAATGCAGTAACTGGCGCCGAATATTGCCATCAACCTATTGTTTGATGCAGTGTTGAGTGCCAGTGTAATTTATTTGCAGTTTTGGTGGGGTAATACATCATTTAAATTGTTGCACAAGTATTTCAATGCATTTCTCAAACATACAATATTGCTGGTTTTAAAACCACTACAGCCGCGCTCGTCTCGCGACACAAGAAGAATCGCGCAATAATAGACTAAATCGGCCGCTTAAAAAATGCGACGGGTTATTTTTTTGTACGAGTGCGTTATCTGATGTGTAGCAGGAGATGCAAAAAACTAAAAAAGCAGCGGTGAACCGTTGGGTGTGGTGAAACCTCTCTTCCTTGAAGCCCGCGGTCCGCCCTCCCTCCGCCACTTCGCCCCGCAACCAGAATGGAATGTCTGTACTACCCTTCCAAGTGGACTTTTCCCGAATGCATAGTTGACAATGCTTTTCAGATCCGTGGCTTCGTCCTTTCGCCGAATTGTCATTTTAGTGTCATTTCTCGCGCGGGGCTATGGATTTTGACAAACGCGTGTTCCCGCAAGCCGTTCAGGGTCTGGATGTTGACGGATTACAACGTGTGTCGGACGCAGCCGCTCGTCGCAACGCAGTGCTCATTCCTATCCACTGGATATGCTGTTCTGTTTTACACAGAAGTGAAATAAACGCCGCACTGATTATCTTTCGCTGTATGGTACGCATACTTTATTTCAAGAGTATACGTTTCTCGCAGAGGTGAACGTAGTAGGAACGTAGAGACAGGTCGGCTCGAATAGATCAGTGATCTTAGCAGCTACGTGATCACGCAAAAAAAAAAAAAATCAAGACGATTTATTTTTTGTGCGCCCTACTTGCCATTAAACTTAAAGCAAATAGGCAGGCGAGATGGTTAAGAATATATTACTATGTCGACTTGTAGCAAGTTACTCGACGAAAGTGGTCGCACTTGCCATGCCAGTAATAAATCGCCACCTGTGCTTATCGCAGCAGCAAGCTTTCATCCACCATGAACAAGCGCGATATTGGAGTGGGCATATGCGGCGTGGTTCTCGCGAGACGCACGCCGCGCTACACGCGTTGCTTTTTTGCTAAACTAGTGTACCTCCGCCAGCCTCCGCAGCTCCTCTTTTCCTCCTCTAGCACCGCGCATGGGCAGTAGCGGGATCGCTCTAGGTGGCGGAACCAAGCCCTTAAGTCGCCGTCACCGCCATTAAACATGTTCGCGGCAGCAGTGGCGGTTCTACCGCCGCTGCCGTCGCGAACACGGAGGAGGAATTTTCGTCCCTTTTAGAGCGCAGCTCTTAGGCGCCCGTTTCCGGCTTGAGCGGCGTCGGCGTCGCCGTCGGCGTAACTGCGCGTGACCCTCGTAACTCTCGTGAGGGTACAAGGGTTACTAGGGTTACCGTCACGAGGGTTACGAGGGTAACCCTCGTGATCCTCGTGAGGGTAACAACCCTCGTAACCTCCGTAACCCTCACGAGGGTTACAAGGGTTACTCTCACGAGGGTCACCCTCACAAAGGTCAAAAGGGTTACTTTCAAGAGGGTCACGAGGGTTATGAGAGTTACCCTCACGAGGGTCACGAGGGTTACCCTCACAAGGGTTACTAGGGTTATGACTTGGCAGCGGCGACGGATAAGAGCGACGATTACAACCAGCTGTTTTGCCGCTTTGTGTACTTTTTGTTTTACTTGCAAACTTCAGCAAGGTCTTACGTCGCTGCTGCCGAACTTGTACTGCCTCATTTTACTATCAACGTTTAATAAAGTGCGTTCTTCACCCCCTGTCTTTCGATTGCTGCTTTGTTTATTTGAATGACGAAGGATTTCGTCAAAATAATGAATGACTTCAAAGAGGCATTTCTTCAAGAATTTAAGAAATTACGTGAATCTGTGGAAAGAGACAGTCGGACAGATATTCGTGTAATAAGAACAAATTTGAAAGGTGTGCCAGAGAGCATGACCTTCATGAATACCACGATTGAAGATATCAAACGGAACTTTCAAACCGCCATGAGAGAAAACGCAAATCTGAAAAAGAATTACGCAAATCTTTGCCTAAAGTTTAATGCAATGGTGGAAGAACTGAATAAATGCCAGGAACGGTTGAACCATTGCGAACAGTGTTCTAGGAACGGAAACATTGAGATAAAGGGAGTCGAGAAGCGCAATCAGAAAAGCCTTTACGATGCTTGATAAACTGGGGGGTGCGATCGGCGAGCCAATCACGTGTGCTGATATCGCCGCATGCCATCGCGCACCGACTCGAGACGCCGAAAAAACCAACATCATTGTACAGTTTATGAACCGAAAAAAACGTGACGCGGTGCTCGGGAAATAAAAAAGAAGCGCCTTATAAACTCGGACCTAGGCGTTCTTTTGAAAGCACCCATCTTTGTGAATGAACATCTTTGCGCAACTCTCAAACGAATCCTTGTAACGGCAGTAACAAAGAAGCGGCAATGCAATGGGAAATTTGTCTGGGTACAAAATGGCAAAATCCTCGCTCGTAAAGCTGAACATGCACCTGTCATCACCATCGCTTGCGAAGCTGACATTATTAAGATTAGTTAACGTAATCAGTGCCTCTGTGGCATATTATTAATTTTTTTTCTTTTTTTTTGCAAGAGTGCGTGGAATGTGTTTTTGCCTAGCGAAATCAGTAAGCACCATACACACCCATGTGTTACAACGGTCTTTCACTTGAATGCACGGTATATAAAACATAAATTTGATCAACTTTTTCACTTTTCAATGAAATTCAGACATCATTTGATACTATTATGTTTACTAAAACATGGTATCAGCAAGACGCTGATATGCATGATTTAGATGGTTACGAACTTTACTTTTTACGTCGTAGTAATATGCGTGGTGGCGGTGTGTCCATTTACCTCAAACATAACATTCATGCGGAGCTACTGGATAGTTTTTCAAAAATCACAAGCGACTACAATATATTAACCATAAGACAATGAAAACAATATTTTCTGTTCTATACCGCCCGCCAGCAGCAAACATTCAAAACTTCGTTTCCTTTCTTGAGCAATTCTTAGCATTTGGGACAGTAAATAGGTATAATTTAAATCTGGGGGTCACTTTAACATCAATATACTTAACAATTTGGTTCAAGCTTTACTACTCACGACTACACTAAACTCCGCCGGGTTTAGAAATGTCAACACATCTCCGACTAGAGTAAACCTATCTACTTCTAATTCCATCGACCTTTTTATCACTAATGCTAATACAGACGTTAAAGTTGCTGGTACAGTAAGTTGTGACATCAGTGACCACAATTCAATATTTCTGTCTTTTTATAATAACAATTTCAAGAAACAGGTAAATAAACATAAAAATACAATAACATTTCAGAACATTTCAAATTCTAATCTTCTTGCATTTCGTAATGCCGTACTAAGCCAAGATTGGGACTTTCTTTATCCCCTCTTAGATGTAAACAATGCATACAATAAATTTATTCAAACATTCAAGATGATTTACGATATGCACTTTCCGAAAGTAACAGTTACTGTATAAAAAAATAGAAATCCTTGGGTTACCCCAGCCCATATCAAAATAATGCAAACAAAGGACCGTCTATATAAGGCGTTTTTAAGGTAACGGGATTTAAACAAACTAGTCATCTTTAAGAAATTTCGAAACGAGTTAACCAGTGAATTGCGAAAAGCGAAATCTGTGTACTACGAAGATCTGTTTAATGACGCTGACAAAAAGCGACCTGATATTAAGTGGAAAAAAGTTAATGAAGCTCTGAACCGCGAGACAATCTCAAAACAAATAGATGACCTAATTGTAGATGGCCAAACTGTGTCTGGAGTCTCTCTGGCAAAACCTTTAACGACGATTTCGCAAATATAACACCAAGACCGCACAGTGAGAGTGCTCTTTCGTTTGTTCACGAAATCAATGGCAGTTTGTTTCTAAAACCGACAGATGAACAGAACTTTATAATACTTTTATTGGGCTAAAAAATAGTAAGAACTGTGATATCGATGATTTGCAGATAAAACCTTTTAAAATTGTTATAGATATAATCTCACCATGCTTAACGTATATATTCAATTGGTCTTTAAATTCTGGTAAGTTTCCTGAAAATATGAAACTGGCAAAAATTTCAGTTATTTTTAAAGGAGGGGATAAAAACATGTTGAGTAATTATAGACCAATTTCTATTTCTTCTATTTTCTCCAAGGGGCTAGAAAAAAATATATTTAAACGTATGGAACATTTTTTTTTGTAAAACATTCTATACAAACAGAGTTTCAATTTGGCTTTCAAAAAGGTAATTCTACTGAATCGGCACTGTTACTAGAGAAAGGAATTATACTTGGAAATATTGAAAAACGACTGCTCGCACGTGCTGCTTTCATCAACTATAGTAAAGCTTTTGATCGCCTCAATCGCATAACGCTACTTTCAAAGCTTTATAAATATGGGGTTCGCGGCATATCATTCGAATTGCTTAAATCATACCAACAGAATCGCCAGCAAATCGTGTCTATTGACGGTCAACGCTCACTGTTCTCGAACATTGTTTGTGGCGTCCCATAGGGCAGTATATTGGAACCTTTATTATTTAATGATTATATAAACGATGTAGTGAACATTACTGGCCAAGATCAATTTATAATGTATGCAGATGATACGAGTCTTGTTTTTCCGGTAATAATGTTGATGAGCTTATCTTAGGGCAAATTTCGTTTTAGAATTTTTTTTTATTTTGGTCAGTTGTCAATGGATTAAAAATTAACACATTAAAGTCAAAAGCCATTCTATTTAGACCCGTTAATAAATTAGTAAATATTACAAATCCCCTAGTGATTGGAAACGCGTCAATTGAAATAGTACATCAACACAAAGCGCTTGGCGTGTACTTCTCTGAACATATGACATAGAATTAGAACATTAAATATTTAATGAAAAACCCTTCTCGAGAAATGGGGCAGTTGCTAGGTGCCGTAGTTTTGTGCCGGTAAACATTAAGCTAAAAATATACTACGCCTTATACAATTCTCATTTGAATTACTCTCACTTGGTATGGACGAAGACAAACTTAAATAGCATTCTATTAATACAAAAAAAGATATTGCGTAATACTGCGGATGCTCCGTATAACTATCATACTGAATTCTTATTTCATAAATATAAAGTAATTCGCGTAGAACATTTCTATGAGTTCCGCCTACTTCATTCTTATCCGCTTCTCATCTTCCACGTTTGTGAATTTTTTTATATCGCACTTCCAAACTAACTTTACATTAAAGCACTATCAACACACGCTTTCTAGAGAAATGGTTGGTCCCTTGAAATCGCACAAACTATAATCTTCAATATCTTCACTACAACATTCCAACATTCTTAAAAAAATGGCATCTTCATAGAAGCAATGTTTTCATTCTTTCTAAAAATAAACTTCGCATATACTTTGCTTAAAACGATAGGAAATGCTCTTTTTCACATGTTGGTTTGACGTTGTGGCGTGAGAAATGTATTAATTTGGTATATCATATACTTTACGGAATGTATATAGAATATTTTCGTGAATTTGCTGCTGTCGTTTGTATCAGGACCCCAGACCTCGTCAAGCTGCTTATATAGCAGCCTTTTGTCGGGAAGTCCCTCCAGTGTATATCTGAAAAATAAAACATGAATTGAAAAAATTGAATTAATTGAGAGTTACCCTCACGAGTGTTATGAGAGTCGCCTTCACGAGGGTCACGAGGGTTACCCTCTCAAGGGTTACTAGGGTTATGAGAGTTACCCTCGCGAGGGTCACAAGGGTTACCCTCACGAGGGTCGGGAGGGTTACTCCCCTGAGTCGTGTGACCCTCCGCCCAGGTCACGTGGCCCCCCTGATGTCAAGTGACACCTCCTGAGGTCACGTGACCCCCTGATGTCACGTGACCCCCTGAGGCTACGTGACCCCCCTGCCCCGGGCCGAGGTCACGTGACTTCAGGGAGTCACCTATTCCTCAGTACCCTACTATCCTATCCCTCAGTACCCTTCCATCTTCCTCCTCAAGAGCTGCGCTCTAATCCGGCATTACTGGGAGCTGTAAACGGCTTTTATTTTCTCAAGCGCCACCAGATGGCGCTGCATGTGGCGCGCTGCATGTGGATTGGTGAAAGGGAGGAAAGGGGGAAATTTCCTTCATTCCGTTGCCGACAGAGAGGAACATCGTTTTTTTCTCCATTTCTCCTCCTTTTTTAGAGTGTTGAAGCGGCCAAGGCGGAAACACTTTTTTTCCAGCTTATCGGGGTTGCCATATTTCATTCCATTCCTTTTCCCTACTTCTTACGCTACATCAAATATAACTTTTTGGGAACACTCTCGAGATATGCTTTTGTTTTGCAAATTAAGCTGCGTTGCGTCGGCCGCCGAGCAACCATTCCACCACGCCGGGCACGTGAGGCTTGCGTCGTTCGTCGGATTCAAGAAGTGGGTGAGTGTTCGGACTTGGTTTTAACTTTTCCCTGGACTTTGGGTCCCGCAGTGGGGATTTTTCTTTTTCGGAACTTTCGTCTTCTTTACACCGGCGAACTTGTTTCTCGGCTGCAGTTTGTGTCGCGAGCGGCGAGTTGTTTCGCGTTGGGTCGGGAATAGACCATTTACGAAAGTCAGCGCCTCTAGGGTCGGTTGCGCGAACTTGACAAAATCCGCCATTACTGCGTCGTCAAGCATCGTGGGGGTTCAACCTGAACCATTCCGCTGCGTTCGGCAGTGGTGATAGCGTTTGACATGCCAGCCGATTGCTGCGTCCCTTAATGCACCCAAAGAGGGCCAAAAGTTTGAACCAAAAACAATTTGGTTCAAACTTTACTACTCACGACTACACTAAACTCCGCCGGGTTTAGAAATGTCAACACATCTCCGACTAGAGTAAACCTATCTACTTCTAATTCCATCGACCTTTTTATCACTAATGCTAATACAGACGTTAAAGTTGCTGGTACAGTAAGTTGTGACATCAGTGACCACAATTCAATATTTCTGTCTTTTTATAATAACAATTTCAAGAAACATGTAAATAAACATAAAAAATACAATAACATTTCAGAACATTTCAAATTCTAATCTTCTTGCATTTCGTAATGCCGTACTAAGCCAAGATTGGGACTTTCTTTATTCCCTCTTAGATGTAAACAATGCATACAAAAAATTTATTCAAACATTCAAGATGATTTACGATATGCACTTTCCGAAAGTAACAGTTACTGTATAAAAAAATAGAAATCCTTGGGTTACCCCAGCCCATATCAAAATAATGCAAACAAAGGACCGTCTATATAAGGCGTTTTTAAGGTAACGGGATTTAAACAAACTAGTCATCTTTAAGAAATTTTGAAACGAGTTAACCAGTGAATTGCGAAAAGCGAAATCTGTGTACTACGAAAATCTGTTTAATGACGCTGACAAAAAGCGACCTGATATTAAGTGGAAAAAAGTTAATGAAGCTCTGAACCGCGAGACAATCTCAAAACAAATAGATGACCTAATTGTAGATGGCCAAACTGTGTCTGGAGTCTCTCTGGCAAAACCTTTAACGACGATTTCGCAAATATAACACCAAGACCGCACAGTGAGAGTGCTCTTTCGTTTGTTCACGAAATCAATGGCAGTTTGTTTCTAAAACCGACAGATGAACAGAACTTTATAATACTTTTATTGGGCTAAAAAAAAGAACTGTGATATCGATGATTTGCAGATAAAACCTATTAAAATTGTTATAGATATAATCTCACCATGCTTAACGTATATATTCAATTGGTCTTTAAATTCTGGTAAGTTTCCTGAAAATATGAAACTGGCAAAATTTCTGTTATTTTTAAAGGAGGGGATAAAAACATGTTGAGTAATTACCCAAGCAGCACATTATGACCGGCTCAAGCTTGAGCCAGACTGGGCAGCCGGGGAAGTTTGACTGGGCCTAGATTGTTTTGCCCCATGGCGCTAGGCAGCCCCAGTGTGGCTAGCCGGCCCGGCAGTTCAGTGGGGGTTCCTTGTACAGCCAAGCTTGGCTATACTGTGTAAAACCAGCCTGGGCCAGGCTGGCAGTTTAGTGGTCAGCCGAGCTTGGCAAAACAGTCTAAATGCATCCTGGGCCATGCTGGCAGTTCAGTGGTCAGTCAAGCTTGGCAAAACGGTGTAAATCCAGTGTGGGCCAGGGTGGGAGTTCTCTGGTCATTCAATCTTGGCTATACGGGGAATTTACAGGCTTCTCCCAAGGAAGAAGCCTCTGTTGTCATTCAAAGGATGTTTTTGTGGCATATAGCTGAACATCTTCAATTTTTGGTGCTGTGCGCAGAAAAAACTGATTGCTACTTTGTTCCGGATTTAGTGCCTCAAGATTAATAAAGCTGCTCAGTAATTTTCTCAGAATACTTGAACAATAGAATGAAAGTTGAAAACATGTGCGAGCTGCTGTATTCATTGTGCGGTCGGCATGCAAATGAAGCTGCAAAATCAAATCAAGTTTGATACAGTGGTTTCTTATTTCATGTTCAGTACATGGTGCTGGCTTATGCCAGAGGCCCACTACAGCGACAAATAGAAACAAACGACAGCGACAAGGCTCAAACCTGAGTCTTTCGCGATTTGACAGGTTTCGTAGAATAAAGGAGGCTATTCTTAAACACAAGCATCATGCACGCGAGGTTTCTTTGGCAGGCTTACAATCACTCATGCTTCTTTCACGAGCACCGAACGAATAAACGCCTGCAAAAGGTACCATCACGGGCATGCTGCATGGGTTGGAGGCTTGTCAATGTCGTTTGTTTCTGTTTGTCGCTCTAGTGGGACTCGGGCATAATCCTTGAGTCCCACTAGAGCGACAAAAGCTGGTTGCTGGTCGAGTATCTGCTGCCTGGTAACTAGGCTTCGCAGCAAGCAGGTGGCTCTGCCGATCCGAGTACTAATGACAGCAGTTGTCGATGGTTCGCCCCATGGCCACTTCATGGCTGTGACGTAGAGCTGGATAGCAGCACCTGGAGAAGGAACAGAATAAACAGTGATGCATGTTTAGTAAATATGTTTTACATGAACTACAAATCACCTAATTAAATTATAACACAGCAGAAAGGCCACCCAAAAGGTCTTGGTGGTAGGTTCAGTCTCCTTCAATATAAACGACCTACTGAAAGTGCTTGACCAAGAACGGCGGTGGTCGGGGGCGCTATGTGCGCTCCACGAGATTCTGCTCTGCCTCGAGGAAAAGACGCTCACTCGGGGCTCAACCGTCCTGAACTTGCTAACAGTTTTTGGTTTAGGTTTAGCATAAGAGTGTGCTTTATCGGCTTAGCGCCCAGAGATATGGTCATAGAGGCTTGAAGTAAGCATGCTAATCACTTTTTGTTATTAGTTGTTTCACGTGTAAAATTTTAAAACAGGCACAAATATTAATGTTACACCCAAGTCTCATATTTGAAAAATAAAATGTCTTGAAGAGTGGATTCATTAATTAGAAGGATGGCATGGACCATGCACCATGCACTTTAAAAGTGAAAATAATTTTCTCGACTCGAGCCAGTTTCTCTCAGACAGCCATTTCAGAGTCAGTGGCGGTGACATGATGCAAATGAACTGCTCTCCACCATGAACCCGAAAACTGATAAGCGTGCATTGCGCTTTAGCTGAGCACTGAGTGAGTTCCCCCTTTGGTAGATTCGGATCTCCCAGAGCACGCACAGCGCCCCCACCAGCCACTGCCTCGGCCAGGCACTCCCAGTGGGTCTTTCATACTGCAGAATACATAACGCAGGAACTACAGAACTCGACAGTGACAAGCATGATTTCCCTCCATTTCTAGAATACTACTTACTGTCAGTAAATGCAAAATAAAAGCCAGTTTGAGCACCTCAATCTGAACACCACATATAACATGCAGTACAGCGGAAGGTTGCTCACATCGTTTGAAAGCGGACTTTGAATTGCTGCAAGGGAAATTTTTTTGTTTCTTTTAATAGTGAAACTAAGCCATGAGCTCAACTTCACTATAAAGACAATGTTTTCTATCTGCTTTTCTTTAAATGCATAGAAGTACTTTTTGATATTTATGTCACCTACCTGTAAGGTTGCAATATAAAGTGCTGTCAACTTCCACTGACAGCCCTGAAGCTGTCAGTGGAAGTTGACCCACAAAACCAAATTGCCTAAAATTAAAACGACACAAAAAAATCAGATCAGAAAAACATTCAGTCTGATTTGATTATATTGAATCAATAAATACAATGAATGCAAGCCATTATCTTGTGAAAATGTATTATAAACTTTCAATGTAAAATGGGATCAGACTTATAATGCAGGAGTCCTACTAGAGCGACCAACAGAAACAACTGACCCTGACATGACTTAAATATATTCAGCATGCACATGAAGATACCTTTGGCAGGCTTGCCATTTTTCGGGGCTCATGAAGTAAGCACAAGTGATTGCAAGCCTGCCAAAAGATATCTTTGCATGCATGCTGCATGGTCTTGGGGCTTAAGATGGCAATTTGGGCTAGTTGGTTATTTACCACTGAATATTATGCCAAAAAATACAGACAAACGAAGAAAAACCTGGACAGGACACGGCATAATTTTCAACTGAATGGTTTAGTTAGAAAAATATATATACAAATAAAAACTGACACCTGCTAGCAGAACACTGTAAGGTCAAAATGCACTCTCTCAGAAACCAGCACCACTGGTCCTACATAGAGTGAAATTCTGTCAGACAATAACACTAAGGGTGCACTCAGACAAGAGTTGTTACCCTGGTATTTTATCCAGAAGGTCGCCTAGCAGTTCACTATGACCATTGTGAGTGCAAGTCCAACTTAGACAAAGACTAGTCTCATGGGCTGCTACAAGACAAAAACAAAGAGCACAATTCACAATG
Source organism: Ixodes persulcatus (assembly GCA_013358835.2). Classification (NCBI taxonomy): domain Eukaryota; kingdom Metazoa; phylum Arthropoda; class Arachnida; order Ixodida; family Ixodidae; genus Ixodes; species Ixodes persulcatus. The sequence continues at coordinate 105,783 of JABSTQ010005352.1, forward strand.
CCTTCTTGATAAAATCCTAGAATAACAACTCATGTGAGTGCACCCTCATTACTATTATCTCACAAAGAATTTAACGGTCTGCAGAGCCAATGACGCTTGTTTCTGGGGGAGTGTGTTCAATGTCACATCAGCCCACTTCACATGGCGCGATTTTGCTTGCAAATTTACACCTGTGACGTCAGGCACTGCAGCTTCCCCTATGCTTTTATTTCACTGCACGAGTGACGTCGCAACAGCAAAATCGCAGGTAAAATCACATAATGCGAATCAGGTTTACAGTGTTCTGACAGCATGTGTGACTTCCTTTCAGCAGATCTTCCTTCATTTCGTCCGTGTTTTTTGGCTTATTATCCAGTCTTGAGGCATATCGGTGTCAGGTGTTTCTCTTTGTCACTCTAGTAGGACTCGGGCAGGGTGGGTAAACAGTCATGTCTCAATAATGTGGATACTCTGCTATATAGAAACTATTTTCGGGAACCAACCAGGTAAACACCTGCATTTTGTTCTGTTGTTATGCACAGCTCACATTATGGACGCTTTTGGGTAGGAACGGAGGTGTCCGTTTTCATGAGACATCACTATCAAATTCCCTAGTGTTGAAATTAATGAGTGCATGCTCTGAAGCTACATAGCAGGCTTCTCCACCAAACACCAACGCGTAGTGGTGGCATGGCAGATGTTTGTGGCTGCAGAACACACCACAGGCAAATGATATCCAATGTGAACAATCACCGATATTTGACATTAGAATCAACCATCAAATAGGTCTACATGTTGTCACAGAATTCAACGAGTTTTGTTCTTCTTAGTTGGTTTCCGTTTTGAGTAAGATGCGTGAGCGCCGAAAACACGAGCTCGGAAGGGAAGAAAAAGAAAAAAAGAAAGAAGGTGGAAGCTGCGCGAAGCTAGGCGTCGGCGTTATGGCTGGTGGAATAACGAGCAAGGCTTCAGTGGTGTCGGTAGTCGAACCCCGAAGAAGGCTTCGTTAAGATGGTTGGTGGGCCCTGAGCAAGCTTCGACGATGTGCATGTGCTTGTGAGTGAGCGCTGTTCGGCACTATAAGCACCCAAGCCACCACGACTTCTCGGCTCCGACTGGCGGCGCAAGGAACCGGACCACCACCGACATCTTGGGACCATGATTGGACTTTCCTCCTCCGAACTGTATGGAGTCTTTGATTTGGCTTCTGTTCCCTTTGTTACGCTTTCGAAGCTTTTGTGACTTTCTTGCCACGGTTACGAAGAGCGGAACGCTTGCAAGGTATGTTCTTTTCCTTTATTACTTTTTTTTACGACTGTGTATGCGTCCTGTGCACCTTTTCTTTACTTTTGAATTTCATTACTAATAAATAGTGTTCCGTAACTCCAGGCACGACTCACTCTCAATTCCTACAGCCTCTAAGGAAGTCGATCGCCTAGGCGTGGCCCTAGCACCTGGACAGCGGTACAATTCAAATTACAAGTTTGTTTGTTTATGGCATCTTTTCCAACCGAACCTGTGACAAACTGGTATCTACGACAGGACTCGAATTTGTCACAAGTTTGTCACAGGTTAGGTTGGAAAAGATCCCATAAAGAAACAAACTTGTAATTTGAATATACCCTTCGCAAAAATCCCAAAAGTCCGCGCGCGCCGCACGACCAATAATGGGAGTCCTCGGTACGCCCCTCCTCCCGCTACCACGTGGCGAGGTGGCATACGCGAGCAGGCACAGGTTACCACGGCAACGACTTTTGGAGCGGCCGAGTCAGGCGAGCGACGAGACGACGGCTGCCCCTTCCTCGTCCCTCTCCTTTGTACCGGCTCTGTCATCTGCTGCACCAACGCTTTGTCAAACCTGGTCGAAACCTGCCATGGTTCCGGTGCAAATTAAACGGATTCGGTGACACCTCAATACATGAAGGTAAGTTACGACAAATAACTGTTTAAATATGTTCACCTAGCGCGGTGCCTTTACGCTGCTACAGATACGGTACGCCGCCAACGACGTACGACTTGGCGGATGGGCGGGATGGCGGATGTCTGCAACGGCTGCTGGCGGTAGCTGCCGGGACGCGTGCGCAGTCGCGGAGGCGCAACGGGAAAGCACGTGATCTTTACCGAGGGTTCCCAAAATTCCCTGCCGTCGTGGCGCTATGTTTTGCAAAGGGTCTAATGGACCGCTGTCCAGCTGCTAGGGCCGACACCCAGGCGATGGACTTCCTGAGAGGCGGTAGGAATTGAGAGTGAGTCATGCCTGGCGTTACGGAACACTATTTAATAGTAATGAAATTCAAAAGTAAAGAAAAGTGCACAAGAAGCGCACACAGTCGTAAAAAAAGGAATAAATAAAGGAAAAGAACATATCTTGCAAGCGTTCCACTCTTCGTACCCACGGCAAGAAAGACACAAAAGCTTCGAAAGTATAACAAAAGGAACAGAAGCCAAATCAAAGATGCCATACAGTTCAGGGGAGAGTCCAATCATGATCCCAAGATGTCAGTGGTGGCTTTGGTGCTTACAGTGCCAAACAGCGTTCACTCACAAGCACATTGTCGAAGACTTGCTCGGCGCCCACCAACAATCTTGACGAAGCCTTGCTCGATGTTCGACCACCCAAACCCCCGAAGCCTTGCTCGCCGTTCCACCAGCCATTGCGCCGATGCCTTGCTTCGCGTTCCACCACAACCACACCGTGCGCGGGTTCCACCTTCTTTCGTTTTGTTCCCTTTCTCCAAGCTTGTGCTTTCGGCGCTCGCACATTTTACTCAAAACTGAAACCAGCAAAAAAAAGAACAAAAACCGTTGAATTCTGCGACAGTTGTCATGGCTGTGAATGTCTAGAGGGCAAAGTTGACATTTGCAACAAAACTTGAAATAATAAGGCATGTGGAGAAGGAGACAAGAAGTCTTGTGTCACTGGAGCCCACAAGATCTTTCAAAGCATTTTGGGTAAACTACTCAAGAAACGGTGTGACATAAAAGTATGACAGAACACGTTCCGATGCACGGCATATTAAGACATTGAGAAACCACTACAGAGGGGGTTTAGAGATTTCGGGGCAAGCAACATTCCTATATTAGGACCAATCTTCTAAAGGAATGTGAAAAACTCCTTTTACTGTTGAAGTGAAGAATCTTTTAAAAGAATGTGAAAGATTCCTTTTAACTTGATGTGAAGAACTTCACTGCAAGTGGATAGCTACATTACCTTAAGGGCCACCATGGCATAGGAAAAAAGACCATCTAAGGATTGGATAGATGTATGCAAACGGCTGTGCCTTTTGTAACGGGCAGTAGTGCCAGTGTATGTGATGGGACTATTGTGGTGGCAGTGCCAGCGTCGAAAGAGAAAGTCAATGGCTCAACGATCAAGTGAAGCCAAGTATGAAGCCAGAAATAGTTAAATGACTTGCCTAGAAAATTTGCCTGCAATGGCAAAAGCATCCCTGGCAAGTGATTCACAGTTCTCATGGCAGCTAACAGAACAAGGCCCAGATTACAGTACTTTTGAAAACCAACACTGATAGTACCACAAAATGTATCCTTAGTGATGGGAAAGTTTAGAATGCCAAACAGTATGAAGAACTCTTACAGTAAAACATCATATACATATACATATGAAACATGAAATCATGGGTGACTCGGGATATCTTTGGCTGGGTCTTCGGTGGCTCATGGACTGGGAAGCCGAGTTTGTTCATAAGCGTCCCAGCGTGTGCCTACTTGATGACATGTGCCGCTTAACACTATCCAGTTCAATTCTAGCAGCCAAACACGACATCCAAGATACAGTTGTTAGACCAAGGCATAATTCAAAGGTAGTGTAGATTGTGTTTACCATTTATAAGTGTCCAGGCACATCTGTGATTTAGCCCATCCACAGGCTTTCAGAGACGGTCACATGAGCCAGCAGCTTGCTTAAGCAGCTCACTGTCAGCCACTCTGCCCCTCTGTACACAGTGCCACCTTCATGAGCTCCCACTGAAGAACAAAAGAAACAGAATCGGAAATTATAACTGCAATAAGAACATCTCAGCAGCAGATGCTACAGTATGGTGTCTGGAATGCGCCTCCAACTGGTGTGTTTAGCGTTCTATACCACCCATGTACCAAAAGTGGTCTCTAAGCGACAAAACTAAATGACACCACAGGAGCCGGCATGCCATGCTGTCGGATGTTGCAATCCTGGCGGTTGGTCGTACAACTTCTGGCAAAAAATATAGGAGCTAACGCAACCGTCATTGTCCTCGCAACATTCAAAATCCTGGCTGGCAAAGCTTCTATGGACTGTCAAGCTGAGGGATACTCCCAGCAGAAACTACCTCAACTGCCATGATGTTCACAACCCTGAAAAGATCCCCTAGAAAGTCCATTCAGGAGCAACTGGGGTAACTATAGAGACGAGCTCTCACACTATGAAGGAATTCCACAAATCTGCCATAAGCAGCAGCAGTTCATTGAGAGTATTGAAGTTTGCCTTGTTCACACATTTCGAGATGAGTTTTGTACCTATGGATTCTACCAAGACTAGTTTCCAGCTGAGATTTATGTTGGCAGGCCGGCCAAGTTGCTGGGTAGAAAGGTCCATGTGTCACACCAGACCTGTCTTTTGCTGACATTCAGAGAAAGGAAGGCTGAATTTCCCTGATCGATGCTGATTAGGGTGGAAATCTTCAGACTTTTCCAATCGCCGAATTCCTCAACATTAACAATTTTTCAGCTCATAGACACCCTGCAAAAGGTTGAGTTGGGTACTAACGGTCATTAACAACTGCATGAATTACCTGTACACATATGTGGTAACTATACTAAAACCCAATTTATTCTAGTAACACACAACACCATAAAACTACCGTAAAACACCGAGCATGCACCCATGTCAGAGTAAGCGCTCAACCCCTCATCAGAGGACATATTAAAGCATATTCCCCTATTTAAAAAAAAATATATGAAAGAGACATCAAGCACGCTGTCGCAATGGGCGTTTATCTCCCCGACTGGCAGACAGCATGGGGACAGAACGAGTAGAACGGCAAAGCAGGAGAGGAAAGGGACAACGTTCCGTGGCAATGGAGCTAAAGCTAGAGATGCTTCTTTGTATGCTTCTTTGTAATCAAAGCTAGGATGCTTCTTTGTAATCAAAAAAAGAATAAAAAAGAAACAGACGCTTTGTTTTTACGTGTTTCCGCAGTGAACTAGCTTTGCAAATGGCAGCGATTTGTAATTCCGTGGTCGGACCAAGGGACCACCCGACCATGTACACCTTTGCTTTATTACCTACCCTATCCCCCAGCTCTCAAGGATCATCCCCAATTTAGAGTGGGTGCTTGCTTGGTATATTACAGTTTGTAATGGTATTATTTGTTTAGAAAAACAACATGTCAGATAAATACCAGCAGGGCCCTGCGGAAGCAGTGCATGGGCCCTGTTTCACTTTTTACAAAGCATCCTGTCTCGAATGGCAGCAGAGAAACGGGTGGGGCTCATTCGCCTGCAGGCCTTTGCTGAGTTGATGGCTGCTATCCAGACTGGCAGCTCATCGGCAGCTTCTAGCCACCTGCAGTTTTTTCTTCATCATACAGACTTCCTGCAACACCATGAATAAAAATCAGACTGACATTCTGGAACAAAAAAGAAACCAGAACTTGCTTCACAGATCAACAAAAGAACAAGTGCCAACATTACGCTTCTCTTGTTGTCGACAGTGCAAAGACCATGATGACACCACTATTAAAATCAACCAAATAAGGAAAATGAGCTTCTTCATGACGTAATTGTATTAGGAATAGTGTGCATGAATAGCTTAGATACCTACTGGTAGCTTAAGAATTCCCGGGAAGCTAAAAACAAATTAAAGACCACTTAGAAATAGCACAGCTCACTTGATAGGCACATGCACAGCAATCAACAAGCCTTTTGACGTGTTCTGCAGTGCAGGGACACAGATAAAATATCAACACCGGGGATGTGATCAAAATCCTTTGGGGTCAATGCAATGCGCAAGTTTATCCTGAAGCTACTGTTTGTGCATGCACCTAAAGCGCCGTTCACACTCTTGCGACCGAGTACGACCGAGAAAGACCAGACCGGTTTTTAAGCCTCTTGCGACGTTTTAGGACCGGATGCGCTGCAGCCGAGCTGGTCCCAAGAGATCACAAGAGGCTTAAAAACCGGTCTGGTCCCTCTCGGTCTTACTCGGTCGCAAGAGTGTGAACGGGCCTTCAGAGGCGTTAAAGCTGGTTCACACTGTTGCAACTGACTACAACCGAGTTGAACAAAACAGGGTTTTAAGCCGCTCACGACTGCCATTACTGCTGCGCGGCGTGGTCATAAGCTGTCACAAGAGGCTTAAAGACGGGTTTTGTCAGACTCAGTCCTAGTTGGTTGCAACAGTGTGGACCAGCCTTTCGACTAAAATTGTATCCAGCATTGGGTCTTTCCACAAATGTTTTAAGAGACTCCCTTCAACTTTACCAGAACCTCAGGTACTTAAAGCCTGTAGTAAGTAGGGAGCCATCACATTCAAAGCTGGATCTCCTTGATTTGTATGTGTCTCCGCAGTACATGCGAGAGCGCCTGCCAGATGTGTGCGTTTCCATCGCAACCTTTGTACCACTAAACATTCTATACCAGATCAAAGCATTTTAATCAAATCATTCAACCTCTTTCCTCAGCCATGTAAACTATGGTTGAAAAAACCCCGAGACTGCGGGTAAACGACACGACACTTGAAAGTCTCTAACACAGCTGAAACTTTTATTTTCCGAAACTGGTTATATAGGCACTTCGATACAAAAGAAAAAGGGGGAGAGGGTGATAACCCCAAAGAATGCCACTTTTTCCACCAACGTATCCTCTGACAAAACAACAAGGACAATGGTCTCTGCTTCATGCACTTCTCTTATCTTTGACCCCTCGCTTCCCGACCACCAAACACACTGGTACCCCCAAGCCCAGTAGCACGCATACAAAAAGAAAAGAAAAGAACGACCCAACGTCCCCTGTTACTGGGCTTGGGGGTACCAGTGTGTTTGGTGGTCGGGAAGCGAGGGGTCAAAGATAAGAGAAGTGCATGAGGCAGAGTCCATTGTCCTTGTTGTTTTGTCAGAGGATACGTTGGTAGAAAAAGTGGCATTCTTTGGGGTTATCACCCTCTCCCCCTATTTCTTTTGTATCGAAGTGCCTATATAACCAGGTTTCGGAAAAGAAACATTTCAGCTGTGTTAGAGGCTTTCAAGTGTCGTGTCGTTTACCCGCAGTCTCGGGGTTTTTTCAACCATGTGCAATGTACCCCAGCTCGTTTGCGCCCTTACATTTTGTTCATGTAAACCACTTCTGCACCCACGAGTTCTACAAGTCACGAATGTGGCCGGGGTGAATTAAAACGTCGCTCAGGCAAGCAATAATAGAGAGAGATCGTTCCGATACCTCCGATACTGCCGATCACGATACTCCGCCACTGCCTCCCTTGCGCATGCATAGTATCGTTATCGGGGCTATCGGAGGTATCGGAACGATCTACTAAAACTCTCTAATAATCTTTATTAGCGACAGTAGTACCCTGGGTGGCTCGCAAGGCTAGACAAATACGCAGGGGCCCGTGCGCACGAGCGTCTGCTAGTTAATCAACCAGAGCAAGATTATTAAAATAACAAACAGGCAACAGGGGAGAAAACAAGAACGATGAGATTAACAGGGTTCGGTCAACACTTTTAAAAAACTCTAGGCCCGCCAGTGGCGGATCCAAAGGGGGGGCACTGCCCCCCCAAACAAAGTCGACCCCCCTCCCTCCCCCTTTCTCGGAGGGCAATTTGACATGGGTGGACCCCCCTGGCACAAGAAAGAATGGGAGAATAGTATCCTTAAAAATTGTCCGCCCCCCCCCCCTCAAACGGAGTTCTGGATCCGCCCCTGAGGCCCGCGCACCTGAAACCCAACGCCACGCACCGCAGGCCAGCGCGAGGCACACGCCGTACACGAGCACAACGGCGACGCCCAGCTAGGAGCGTGTCCTATCAATCCGCCAAACGCCAGCGCCAAACCGCCACTCGAACCGCGCCATCCCGCTGTATGCGGCGCGAAACCCCAGACCGGGAGTTTCAAAATACTGGGCACAACTCAACGCTGTCGCTAGCGCGAGAAAGGACAAGACGACACGCCAAAGTAAAAACTACCCATTTCTTCACGAGTGCCGCCCTCACGAACACACACCCATGGCGTTTGTTCTAAGATCCGTATCCAAGCGTTTGACAACACACAACAGTTCACTGATAGCAACGCGTAATTTAGAAACGATCTAATCAGCGTCTCTGCAGTGCTCCGGTGTCGCAGAGCATTCACGGGACTCTCAAGATAGGGGCGCCGCCGGTCAGTGCTAAGACAATTTCACTTTTTTCGACTCAAATCGTCGAAAAAAGTGAAAAATCATCCGAACTACGGTGGCAACGTGAGCTACGTTGTTCGGAGGATGATCTAGCATATCTGGATATTCTTCTAGCATGCATTATGAATATGAAATCGGCAAAACTTACCTAAACTCGGATCGACCAACGCACTCCGAGAAACAGGCCTTCGTCATAGAGTAATATACACAAGGTAAAGAGCGGACACTGCCATAGGCCCCAGCGGCCCAGATAGACGAGTGACAGGTAGGGCTCCTAGCGGGCGGCATGAAGCATAATCTCATTCCGGTTCCGGTCAAGTTAGTTTCGGTTTCGGTTTGGGCGTTTCTGCTCCGGTTCTCCGGTACCCTTCTCTCTCTCTCTTTCCTTCTCGCCTCACTCCTCGCTCGGATCTCAGGAGCTCCTCGACTCCTGAAGCCGCTGGTTTTTTTTTTTTGGTTTTTTTTTTCTAATATTGACGCACTTTTATTTTAAATTTTACTATAGAATCCGTGCAAAATGTGTCACACAATATTTCAACTTACTTCACAAAACAGAGGTGTATTTGTTGTTCTTTTCCTATTGTAAAACATCGAAGTTACACAATCGCCACATTGACTCCTGGCTGGTGGAGCATTTTGGGGTCAACAACAGTAAGTGGTTCGAAAACATTTTATTGGACCACATTCATGTATACATGATTTGCTTCAAAAGCTCTGTATGTTTTATACGAAACTGATACTCACAAAAATAAATTAATATGAAGGAGTTCGGCATATCGTACACTTCGTAATGATTCTTAGCAGAACCAAGTTAACAAAACCTTTCCACAGAGAACATGCTGAATGATCCATTCACTTTCACGCCGACTCGGGCACGGGAAGTAAGTACAAAAATATACAAGACATCGCTACCATTACCATTCATAAAAGTATAATAAGAGTGCGAGGCACACACCGATAGTACAA